>CM076584.1:419032680-419108387 GCA_034641835.2 Pinus albicaulis
GGGGTTGAAGGGACAAAGCATTTAGAATAGGAAATGATGGATGGTGTTGAAGGTGCCGACGCCACTGAAAATGAAATCCCTGTTGAGAACCAACAGACATCTCAACCCCCTTCTGAAGAATTGGCTCATGTTCAGGACCCGCCTCACGCAGCAGAACCCCCACCTAATGTTGGAAACACGAAAACTTCTCTAGAGGGTATGCTTTTGGTCTCTGCTCCTTCTCTTTTCTCCTCTTTACGCACTTATGTTTTTTCTTATACAAATCTTGGTCCCTCTAGGCCTCCTCAAATGGAATATTTGCAAATGCATGATGTCATAGAGTCCCTTGATAGCATCATAACATTGGTCCCTCTCCCTCCTGGTGACCCCTTCTCTGAGGCTGTTATCAGTCCGCCATCTTCTTTGCCTCCTATCCCTGAAAAAACTCCATATTTCGATCCTTGATAAAAAAAACTTGGAAAGGGGAGATCATTGGTGGTCTGGATTCTAACCCTTCCTCGGTGGCTCTAAGAAGAAGAGAGGTAGGAAATCTAACCTCTCTAAGGCTCAAGTCAAGGCCAAAATAGATATTGCTGATGGGAAGCAACTTTCCCTCTCCAGGGTACTTAGAAAATTTTAGACCCCTTCCCTAGGTTATAGATGATCATTCTCTCCTACGACTGTAGGGGTTTAGCTAATCAACCCAAAAAATATCTTTGTGGGAGTTGATGAAATCCTATGCTCCTGATGTCCTTATGCTTCAAGAGATGCTAGGGCTATGGCCTGAAGTGGTAGGATCTCTTTCAAAGATGTTTCCAGGTTGGGGTTTTGATGCTATGGATGCCCATGGAAGATCTAGGGGATTGGCGTTGGGCATCAAGTCTAGGCGGTTGCAGGAAATTTCTTCATGGGGCTTTGAAAATGCCCTAGCAATGGAATTCTACTCAAACGAGCTTTGTCACTCCATCCTCCTTCTCAATGTTTATGGGCTGTGTCTGGAGAGGATGCAATATTGGAATAATCTATTTGTAAAGTCTTGTATCTAGAACCCCAACCTCATTATGGGGGGAGACCTAAATTTCTCCCTAGGTCTGTCAGAATCTTGGGATCCTTCTGCTTGTGTTGATCCTTTTACAGATTACTTCACTAACTAGTTGTTCTCCACATACCTGGTGGATGCAACCTTGATCAAGCCTCAACCCACGTGGCGAAACAGATGAGCTGGGGAGGACAGGGTGGCCAAGAAGCTGGACCGCTTTCTCCTTATTGAAGATCTAGTGGCTCGAATCTCAGTTTTTAGGCACTGGGTAGAGGAGGGTGGACTATCTGATCACTTGCCTATCCTGCAAGAAATTAAAGTTCCTCACAAGAAGCCTAGGGGCCCCTTCAATTTTAATCTTACATGGCTTAAAGATGAATCTTTTACCTCCCTATTCCATGCTACATGAAGAAGGGATATACCAAGGGAACCAGTAAATTCGAGTAGGAATTTTATGGAGAATCTCAAGGATATGAAAAAAGCTACTCTGGAATGGGAAAAGGCCAAGAAACTTAAGGAGGAGGAAGACCTTCGGAAGATAAATGAAGAACTCGACTTTCTTGAAAGTCCAAAGGGGGTTGGATATGTCTCTACTGAAACAAGAGATTGCATAAAAAGCCTTGAAGAATCAAGGAAGAAAATTCTTTTGGTTAGAGAGGAGATCTGGCGCCTTAAGAGTAGGGCTATTTGGCTGCAAGCTGGAAATGAGAACACCAAAAATTTTCAGAACTATGCAAAAGGTAGAAAACACATCAATACAATCTGAGGTATGTAGACGGAAAAAAGAGAGATGGCTCACTCTTTTGAGGCAATCTCAGGCCTTGGAGTGAAACACTTCAAATCATTGTTCAGAGCCCCTTCGGACGCTTCCATTGTTGAAGTTATCAGGGTGGCCCAGTTTTTCCTGAGATACATAGACGATGAAGGAAACGACAGTATCATAGAACCTGTTTCTAAGGAAGAAATGGAGGACATCCTTAAGGCAATGCAGAAGGACAATATCCTTGGCCTGGATGGTTAGATGATGGAATTCTTCCAACATTTTTTTGAGTTTTTGGGGGATAACTTATTGGAGGTGGTGGAAGAATCGAGAAGATCAAGATCCATATATCCACCCTTCAACTCCACTTTCCTGGATCTCATACACAAAAATGAACATCCGACGTCTTTTGATGACTTCAAGCCTATATCACTCTGTACCTGCATCTATAAAATAATTGCTAAAGTGATAGCGAATCATCTTAAGCCTTTCCTTTCCCAAAATATTTCTTTGGAGAAGTTCGGCTTTCTGGACGAAAGACAAATTCATGAGGCAGTGGGGGTGGCCCAAGAAACTCTCCAAATTTTAAAAAAGAGAAGAAAAAAAGGAGCTATAATCAAAATAGATCTCTCCAAGGCTTACGACAGAATCAGTTGGATGTATATCCGGCTCCTCCTAACCTATCTTAGATTACAAAATAATTTCATCAACTAGGTAATGGGGTGCATTTCCTCTTCAAGCATAGCAGTCCTAATCAATGGGGCTGCCTCACATTTTTTCAATGTTCAAAGAGGACTTCTCTAGGGATGCCCCCTCTCTCCCTTCCTCTTCCTTATGGCAGCGGAAGGACTCAGCTTGATGATACATGATGCAAAACGCAGGGGGGTTCTAAAAGGCATTGAAGTAGTTGTTAACCTTATAGTTACCCATTTACTCTTTGTTGATTACATCCTTCTTTTCAAAAATGGTAGTATGGAAGACAGTTGCCGTCTAAAGAAGGTCTTGGATCTTTTTTTGAAGGCTACAGGTCTATGCATTAATCGACAAAAGTCCACAATCACATCAGCTAGCTATTCAATAGCAGAAGTGGAAAGAATCTCTGAGGTTCCTCAGTTTTAAGCAAAGACTCTGCATGACCCATTCAAATACTTGAGCCTTTTCCTAAGGTCAGACTCTTATCGCATTCAAGATTGGCACTGGCTAGCTACTGAGATTGAGACAAGGATGAAACACTGGAGCTTAAAATGGCTCTCTAGAGTAGGGAGGTTGGTGCTGATTAAATCTGTAGCTTTAGCTATTCCTGTCTATTGGGCTGATCTCTCATGGGTTCTCAGAAGTACTCTCTCCATAATCAATAAAATTTGTAGTCGGTTCTTATGGGCCGGATCAAAGGAAGACCATGTTATACCATGGGTGGCTTGGGAAAAAATAGCGTGCCCAAAAGCTTGGGGAGGGTGGGGTATTAAGGAACTCCCCTCCTTCACGACCTCTATTGCTACTAAATTGGGTTGGCGCCTCATCACTCTGGAAAACATTTGGATGACTGTCATTAAGAGGAAATATATTGATCCTATGCCAATTCTGGAATGGATGGACATGCCAAACAAGAAAACAAAAAATTCTTCAATTGTCTGGAAATCTACTGTCATGTCAGTTAAGATCATTGAACAGGGTCTAACATGGCACATTGGGGATGGTTCTCAGGTAAGATTAGGTCATGGTCCTTGGGTGGGATGCTCGGGGAGATATGCCCTGTCTAGAGATCTCATTGACCATATCGACCAAAGGGGATTCAAAAATTTTAGTCATATTTCTATCCAATGCCAGTCAACGATCTAGAGGCAAGCATGGTTGTCGGGGGAATAACTTCAGCTCGAAGACAGGTGGCTCACAGAGTGGCAGGGTTTATCAATTATATTCAAAACTTCAATATTTAGATTCAGGAGAGACGGGATGAACTCAGATGGGTCCACTCTCCATCAAGATGTTTCTCCCCAAAGTTTGGATATAAATGGTTAATGTCTCAGAAGTGCTGGGGTGAGCTGGAGTGGTGGTACAAATCCCTGTGGGCACTAAAGGGTCCGACAAAAACAAATTTTTTTTTCTGGTGCATCCTCTAAAACAAATTCCATCCTCTAAAACAAAGTCCCCTCATGGGATTTTCTCCAGCGCAGGGGAAATATTGGCCCTGGATGGTGCTCTCTATGTAAGGCCAATCGAGAGTCTCCTCAACACCTCTTTCTTACCTGTCCTTTTAACATACAGCTTTGGAATGAAACCCTGAGGCTTCTCAATATTTCTCAAAAATGGGAAGGAGCAGAAGTGAGGGAGGCATGGTTGAGATGGTGGCAAGCCTCCCCAGACGATAGGGTCAGGAATCTTCCCCTGCTAGTTGCTTGGGGAACTTGGATAGTGTTATCACAAAATTTCTTCTGATAGGCTGCTAATTAGACAATATCATGTAACTATTTCAAACCAATCTTGTGACTGAGGCTTAGCCTCCTCAGTCTGAGAGGGCTCTCTCAAGGGTTAATGATATTGAATAAAGATGTAGATGGCTAACTCTATTTAGGAAATAACTTGCTTATGATGAGTGCAGGTTGAAAATAATACCAGTATGTAAAAATTGGGCTTATGGAGTCAACATTTTCAGTGATTCAATGAGTTCACTTGACATGGAAGCTGAGGCAAGTAAGAGTTTTAGTAGTAGGACACACACACATGAAACAGGAAAATACACAGTCAATTCATCTATAAAGGAAGTCAAAGCATTGCATGAATGAATTCTGAGTATTATAAATGAAAACTACTGCAAATGAGATACATAAAAGGTATAGATAAGATAGGTAAGCACTAAAAACTCATTCAGAATATCAGGTTGGTCAAGTAACAAATCTTTGTATTGTTGAAACAGTCAATTTACAATAAGCTGCAATTTTGAAAAAAATCTCCATCCCTTGACAAATTCAACTCAATGGCTTTTAATAGACTTGTTACATCATGAGATGATCTACCTCCTGGCTAGATTCATCAAATTTTTTCCTAATTACACCTTGCATAACCATAAACATCCACTTAATTACAAAATGACAACTAACCTACTTGACAATCCTTATCCTACTAGGACTCAAACTGCTCATTATTACATTTAACAACCTTCTCCCCTAAAGAAATTACATCTTTGATAGGTATGCTTTCACATGTTCGAATTGGGGTGATGGGACTCATCACTACATGACCACTTAACTGACCTCCTCTAAAACTGGAAACAAAACCCTGGTTTTTAGGCAAAATGGTCTTCTTCTTCCACGAATGCTTTGACTGCTAATTTATCTTCATTTCGTGGTATTTAAGTGACGAATTACTGTTTTCATGCTCCTATAATACTTGGATAATACCCAGTTGTCCATAAATGCTCAAAAATATACTTAAAAGGCTCCAACACGGTACGCTAGGAAAGTAAGGTAGTTTCGTAGCATACTTTCGTAGCGCTTCAAAAATGCCATTTACCTTAAAAAAATTTGATTCTTTCCTTTGGCATGATCTTCATCATGCTTACACACATCTCCCACCAATTTCACCTCTTAACAGCTGCAAAAAATGGATCAAAAAGCAAGAATAAAATCCACTGTAGTTTTGTAGCGTTTTGGCTATCCTTCAAGCCCAGGCATGCTACGAAACTTCTGAAAAGTGTTGAAATTCTAGATTTTTGTATAACTTGCAAAATTTGTCTTACAACTACAAAAAAATTTTTTCCAACATGCAATTACCCTTTAAAATAATAAATCAATTCAAACTAAGAGTCTTGAGGTGTCAATCTCACCTTTCATATTTAAGACATCCTTGCAGATTTTTCCTGTTTTTTCTGAAAAATAGGTCTTAGAATAGAGATTATATCTTCAAATCCATGATGTATTTTGAAAAAATGGAGGTTTTTTTTGTCAATAATAATTTTTTTAAGAAAAATCTCTCTTGGGTTTTTGAAAACCATCTCCAGCTGTCCAGAACCTGCATTTGAAAAACATGTGTAAAACAGGAAAACTATATTTTCTGGAAATAGGGCTCAAATAAATCCTTGTATCTCCCAACTGATATCACCTATGATAAAATTGAGAGAGGTTATTTTTCCTTGTATTTTGCTTCATAATAACCTCTCTCATTATTTCCAAATTCGTCTCTTCTCAATCATAATCTTCTCTTTAAACTTTCTGATCAAATAGTCCAAAAACACAGCCATTTCCTTGTTGCATAAATTCAAACAACTTGAACTGATGCATGCTTCAGCAAAGCTAGGGTTCTACATGAATAGCTTAAGTTCCATGAGCTTCTATATTATCCATAGAGCCTTGTTTGTGTTATTTCTTGTACATTGCCATCTCCTTTTATAACTCAGCTGCCCTCTTAAAAAAGGTGACACTTGGAAAGTCAAATTGGACAGCAAGAAGCTCTCAAAAAGTGACATTGAGATGTTTCACATGCAAGAATTAATTTTGAGTGACAAATATCAGCTTAGGATAAGGTTAAATGACATCTCATGCATTAATCATGACACACACATGCCAAAAGTGTAATGATGACCTCATACATGACTCTGTTTTTTTTTTAATATAGGGTTGAGAGCCAAGCTCTTATCTCCCTATCCTCGATAGATATTGAAAAACTGGAGGTTTTTTTAGGAAAATATGTATTGAAGAAAAAAATTTCTTGGGTTTTTGAAAACCATCTCCAAATGTCCAGAACCTGCATTTGAAAAACACGTGTAAAATAGGAAAATTATACATTCTAAAAATAGGGCTAAAAGACATCCCCGTATCTCCCAATATGTAGCACCATTTAGGAAAGTGAAAGACGTTATTGTTATTTGATATGTGATTGAAAACAACCTCTCTCAGTTTCTTAAAATACTTCTTTGTTTGTCTAGAAACTGCCCTTGAAGTTTACTTCTCAAAGTTAGAAAACAGAGAAATGATTCATATTCGCTACAAAACTATTAGCCAGTTTCGTAGCATTTTCTACCTATTTTACACTGAATTCGCTATGAAATTAGGGATTCTTGGCTAAAATGACATTTTTTGTACAAAAACCTTGGGAATTGGAATCTGTCTGAAAATTATGAGTGATGTGACATGAGGGAATTTGAAAGTGAGTGGGTTTAGACCTTAGGGTAAGCTTAAACAAGAAAAATTTAAAATTTCCCTTGATCAAGTAATGAAAAATGAATTCTATGACCCTACCTTTGACACATGAACCTCTATGATTTTGTAAAATTATGATTCATTTTTATGAGTGATAAAAGTGGCTCCACTTGGGATGGTGTGCCCCTGTGGTGCACCAAAGAACCTGTAGTTCCACTGCCATCCATCTTCTTGGAAATAAAAACTCTAAAATTTATGAAAACTTTGCCAAGATTTTATGGCATTCTCCTTGGGCTCAAGCTTGATGATTACTTCTTAAAGACCAACTTTGTACCTACTGAAAATATGCTCAGTCAACTTTGAGCTTATTCACACACTCCTACCTACCCTAACAGCTGCAATATCCATTTTTATTTCAAGCAACATGAAACTTCCAATGAGGCCAGTCATTGATCTGATCCGATATTTGAAACTCTTGACTGCTCTTGAACCAAAAGTAAGAATGATACTGAAATGACCAAGGAAACATAAAATGGATCTGATCTTCATAATGAAAACATAACTGGAAATTTGAATTGTAGAACTCTTCCATGTAGTCAGCTATAGGATCATAGAAGATGTTGACCATGTCAGCCTCCTATTAAATTTTGTCAAGCAATCCCGCTAAAATTCTTCAACCCCCCTCTTTTTGACCTAAAAATTCCTTTTTCTGCCTATCGTTACCTTTTCCTAGCCTCAAGATTGCATTAAAAATGGCCAAAAACCTGCATTTGAAAATATATAAGGTTTGGCACCTTTCGGCCCTGGCCCCTCAGTCTTTTTCTCCATGTAACCTGGGTGCCAGACTAAGTGCTAAACCCGTAAGTGCTTATCGCAGGCAGATCTTGGGCGCACTATTATCCATCGATATGTACAAATTGGACGGTCTTCGTGGATCAGTGTTGCGCCCATAGCCTGCCTATTCACCGTCCGATCAAACCATAAATCAACGGTCCGCAGCCCACCCACCTTTGTGGTCCCCACGCCCAAAAAAACTGTGCAAAACCCGCCCGGTTTCTATCGCACCGCCTTTGGGCGGCAGGGGGCATTTTATTTTTCGGAGCGATTCCATACATCGCGTGATGCGTGTCTCACGCACTATTTCAAAACCACCTGCTCATCGTCCGTTATAGTTCGGCATCGGACGTGGCACGATATCGCTGTGAGCCATCCGATCTGGGGTGATCCATCCGACGGTAGTCACTCCATGAAGTTGCACGGGTGTTAATCCAAGTCAACAGTGCCCCTGGCCCACCATTTCATCGCCCTCTGATATGTTTTCCACCGTCGATCTCCTCCTGAGATCGGACAGTCCAGATTAATTTCTCGTCCACCACGTGTTTTCCCGCCACATCATCATTCCACGCATTATTGTCACGTTTTTCTCCGTCTCCCTTATGCATTTCATTCAAAAGTCCAAGTGTCATGTTTTAGCATTCCGCCAACTTTCACCATGACTATCTTCTATAGTCACGCTGCATTTTCCGCCATAACTCAACACTGTTCCGCCATTTCGCCAGGTTACATTTCCATCTCCGTCGCCACCTGCATCCACCTTCCCATGCATTATTTTCTTGACGATTTGGTGTGTTTTGCAGGTTACAGAGGCGGAAAACTGCCATGATTGATTCTCTGTTGCAATGACGGAGGACACATCAAAGGACCATTTTTCAGAGGCTGGAGTTATGGAGAAAGGCCCGGGAAGATATGCCGACAACACTTCCATTAAAGCAGCAGGGTTAAAATCTACCAAAACCCCCAGAGTCATTCAGAGCATAGATTTTACAGATGGAGACATTAATGGAGCGACAGAGAAATATCGGTGAATGATCTAGGAATTCAACGCTCAGCATTGAAGTTTTTTAGCCATAATTCAGGGTTTAGAAGGCAGAGGGTACAATGCACAGAAAACCATACCCTCAAGGTTTCATTTCAGCAGAGTTTCTTTCAGGAAATTCTATACCGTGTTCCTGAAGAGACTTTTACCTAATGCATTTACTTCGAAAGCAGGCCACAGAGTACAAACAACATTACAAAGTCATCGAGCAGTATGGGCGTGCACGTTTCCGCCATCATGTTTTAATGAGGCAAATTAAATTTTCATCACCTACTCCCTTTTCGAGCTTTCTTTTTCTCCTATAAAGCTCTCGAAAAACAGAGGATTCAGGGTTCCATATTTTATCAGAAAATGATGCAGTGAAAGGATTTTTGTATACATTTTTTTGAACTCTTGTATGAAGGCTCAGAGCCCATAGGGTCTCAGTGAGGAGGAGTTCCACCTGTTAAAGAGGATTCTGGTCTTTGGTATTTCACAGTTTGTAACTTTCTCTTATATGTGTTATTTTAATAGATCATTTCATTTCATCCATATTTCCTGTATCATGTTTTGGAATGCGAGTGGCTCACTAATTTTTGGTATGGATTTATCCTAGTTGATACCCATGCTTGGATTAGTCAAGCGCTTTAAATATGGCTCATGCATGATATTCTGTTCCACTATTCATCTAAACCGTATTTCTGCTATGTTAGTTTCTTTGGGAGGGTGTTTTTAAAACGCTATTGTCATGTATGGATTCTTAGATTGGTAAGCCCATGCATGGTGGTATTGTGTATCTGGATATCAGCTCAAGGACAACCAATATCTTCTCAATATTTCATTCACTACATACACCTTTTGATAATTTATTTCTATGAGGTATTTTTGAATTGGCCATCTTTACAGTAAGCTGTCTCTGAATTGTCTGATGATTTTGTATTGGAGTTTTGCATGTTTCCTCTGCAGTATTCTTTTCCCTGTGTCAGTTTCTAAAGGTATTGGTCCCATTCAGATTAATATTCCTTTTTTTACAAGAGATAGCATGAGAGCTTTTTACTGATAACTTCCTCTGTTATACCATATGTTCCTTGCTATATAAGATGTCCTAGGCACTAGTCTATCACAACTCTAGGATGTATCTAGGAACGACAACATATTTTGGCGCTGTTGCCGGGGAACGAAGTTGAGAAAATTTAAATCCCTGGGCCTCGACAAAACCTAATTCACTCTTCAAGTAGGTGAGCATGGAGAGTTGAGAGTTGTAGATCCCTCACCTTGGCGACTCCACATTTTTTTATTAGATAAATTCACTCCATAACTCCCAAAATACCAAATGAATCCACTGGTAGAAGACTCTGAACTAGTTGAGAAGATGCAGTGACCATCTTTGTAGAAACATGGATCCAAACATGGATAGGGATACAAAGCTAGATGCTTTGTATGATCAATTATATGAATTAAGAGAAACGTTTGATAAAGTGTTGGAGATGTATATGGCTAATATGAATGCAAATGAGGATTATTTAGAACAGCCCATGCCTCTTCCAGAACAAGAACAATCTCAAGACCTAGATAATGAGCAAGACATGTATGATGCTTTAAAACCTATGGAAGATGAGGAGGAAAGCGATCAGGAACTATCTGATTGCTTACCCATGTCTTTTGTTACGCTGATCAGAGAGTATCAGGACCTAATAGCAAAGGAAAATAGGGAATGTTGCTTGGAGGAAACAAGAGACCACAAAGAAGATGCAGAATTTGATGTGGAGGAAGAAACCACTCATGAGCCTTGTAGTCTAACCGAGTATCATCAAGTTCATGAGGACTGGTCTGAATCAGAGAGAGATCAAGAAACATCAAAATATCCTCAAGTTTTTCCTGCAAGCATAACTGAGGATACTCTAGAAGAGGTTCAAGAAGACATCCTGCCTCCAAATCAGCTAGTACAAGAAACAGAGAGCTGCTACTCTTCTGCACAAAGGAACACAAAACAATCTTCTCCTTTAACAGAAGAAGAAATTGATCAGATATTAAATCAGCAGTCCACCTCAGAAATCTTCTATGGAACACACACTCTTTCCCATTCATCTTATGAGCTTGATTATACAGATCCAGAAAGCTCCTCTGCGGATCAAAGTGAAGAAGAACCTGCTGATAATCCAGTATGCTCTGTTGGCAGTATTACTTATATTCATGTTTTTCCTATTTCTGATCTATCTGATGATGATGTTTCCCAAATAGAAGATAATCTTGCAATGTCATCATTAGTAGATCTATGGGAGGAAAATCATTTCCCTTTACTTCCAAAGAGTAATAAGCCAATGCAGGCTATTTATGATACTGATGGGGAAAGCTACGATAGTATAATAGCAGATGAAGATTCCTTGAATCTTCATTCTGCTTTACCACAGATCATCAGTGAGACTAGAAACCATCAGCCTTCCTTTTCAGAAGATGAGGATGTAAGTAAAGAAGAAATTCTTGAGCAGATTTAAATTAAGGGGCCTTCTCTTGAAAAGGAAGAAGAAATGGAACAAACCACTACTCAAGAATATATAGATCTTTTCACGGAGCTCAACACATCAGAGCAGAACATATCAGAGCTCCAAGAGGACTCAGTTTCAAGATATGATGAGTCCTCCAGTTCAGAAAGTGAAGAATATGAGGGAGATTCTCTCTCTCAAGAGAGTCTTTTTCTTGATCCAGTGGAAGAAGAAGAGATCCTGGTTGAAGCATGCCTGCCAAATATTCATAGCCAGGTATCTTTTCATGATCCTTATGCTCATTTCATGCAAACATTTGAGGAAGGATCAAAGGTCTTTTCGAGCAGCATGTTGCAAATAGAAAGAAAATTTTTCAAAGCTGCTACTGTGGAACAAAAAGAGTGGGAGTTGCCCTGCCTATACAGCCTGCTCAAGGAGCTGGGCGAAACATACCAGTCATGGGATCACTTAATGGACTGGTTACATTGGAAGACAATGTTTGTAAGCTAGACTTATAAATATTCCAGTTAGAGTAGGGTAGGTAGGAAAAGCTCAATAAAGCTCAGTCTGTGAGCATGTAGTTAGTTGTTTTTAATGTTTCTGCAAAGTCCAGCAAGCCAGAGAGCCTAATCCTGGCTTGACTGTTTTTCAATTTCTATCTTAGAATGTAGAAAAGAAATCTGCTGGATAGTCTAATCCCAACAGATGTTAGATTAGGTAGAGAAACATATGAGACCAACAGTCTAATCTGGTCTCATGGAGTAATAAGGGTAGAGGTAGAATAGATTTATTTTTTCCTGTCTGTAAAAATTGATGATGTAGGTGGTTTTCAAAGTTCTCGACACGCCCAAGGATGAATGTGCCATCCCCAGGTGGAGCCAATGTTGACCATGTCAGCCTCCTATTAAATTTTTTCAAGCAATCCCGCTTAAATTCTTCAACCCCCCTCTTTTTGACCTAAAAAGTCATTTTTCTGCCTATCGTTACCTTTTCCTAGCCTCAAAATTACATTAAAAATGGCCAAAAACCCACATTTGAAAATATATAAGGTTTGGCACCTTTCGGCCCTAGCCCCTCAGTCTTTTTCTCCATGTAACTTGGGTCCCAGACCAAGCGCTAAACCCGGAAGTGCTTATCACAGGCAGATCTTGGGCGCAGTATTATCCGTCGATCTGCACAAATCGGACGGTCTTTGTGGATCAGCGTTGTGCCCATAGCCTGCCTATTCACCATCCAATCAAACCATAAATCAACGGTCCACAGCCCACCCGCCTTTGTGGTCCCCACACCGAAAAACACTGTGAAAAACTCGCCCGGTTTCTATCGCATCGCCTTTGGGCGGCAGGAGGTATTTTATTTTTCGGAGCAATTCCATACATCGCGCGATGCGTGTATCACGCACTATTTCAAAACCACCTGCTCATCGCGCGTTATAGTTCGGCAGCAGACATGGCGCGATATCGTTGTGAGCCGTCCGATCTGGGGCGATCCATCCGACAGTAGTCGCTCCATGAAGCTGCACGGGTGTTAATCCAAGTCAATAGTGCCCCTGGCCCACCATTTCATTGCCCTCCGATATGTTTTCCACCGTCGATCTCCTCCTGAGATCGGACGGTCCAGATTAATTGCTCGTCCACCACGTCTTTTCCCACCACATCATCATTCCACGCGTTCTTGTCGTGTTTTTCTCCATCTCCCTTATGCATTTCATTCAAAAGCCCAAGTGTCATGTTTTAGCATTCCGCTAACTTTCAACATGACTATATTCTACAGTCATGCTGCATTTTCCGCCATAACTCAACACTGCTCCGCCATTTCGCCAGGTTACATTTCCATCTCCGTCGCCACCTACATCCACCTTCCCATGCATTATTTTCTTGACGATTTGGTGTGTTTTGCAGGTTACAGAGGTGGAAAAATTCCATGATTCATTCTCTGTTACAATGATGGAGGACACATCAAAGGACCATTTTTCAGAGGCTGGAATTATGGAGAAAGGCCCGAGAAGATATGCCGACAAGACTTCCATTAAAGTAGCAGGGTTAAAATCTGCCAAAACCCCCAGAGTCATTCAAAGCATAGATTTTGCAGATGGAGACATTAATGGAGCGGCAGAGAAATATCAGTGAATGATCTAGGAATTCAACGCTCAGCATTGAAGATTTTCAGGGTTTAGAAGGCAGAGGGTACAATGCACAGAAAACCATACCCTCAAGGTTTCATTTCAGCAGATTTTCTTTCAGGAAATTCTATACCTTGTTCCTGAAGAGACTTTTACCCAGTACATTTACTTCGAAAGCAGGCCACAGAGTACAAACAACATTACAAAGTCATTGAGCAGTATGGGCGTGCACGTTTCCGCCATCTTGTTTTAATGAGGCAAATTAAATGTTCATCACCTACTCCCTTTTCGAGCTTTCTATTTCTCCTATAAATCTCCCGAAGAACAGAGGATTCAGGGTTCCATATTTTATCAGAAAATGATGCAGTGAAAGGATTTTTGTATACATTTTGTTGAACTGTTGAATGAAGGCTCAGAGCCCATAGGGTCTTAGTGAGGAGGAGTTCCATCTATTAAAGAGGATTCTGGTCTTTGTTATTTCATAGTTTGTAACTTTCTCTTATATGTGTTATTTTAATAGATCATTTCATTTCATCCATCTTTCCTGTATCATGTTTTGGAATGCGAATGGCTCACTGATTTTTGGTATGGATTTATCCTAGTTGATACCCATGCTTGGATTATTCAAGCGCTTTAAATATGGCTCATGCATGATATTCTGTTCCACTATTCATCTAAACCGTATTTCTGCTATATTAGTTTCTTTGGGAGGGTGTTTTTAAAACGCTATTGTCATGTATGGATTCTTAGATTGGTAAGCCCATGCATGGTGGTATTTTGTATCTGGATATCAGTTCAAGGACAACCAATATCTTCTAAATATTTCATTCACTACATACACCTTCTGATAATTTATTTCTGTGAGGTATTTCTGAATTGGCCCTCTTTACAGTAAGCTGTCTCTGAATTGTCTGATGCTTTTGTATTGGAGTTTTGCATGTTTCCTCTGCAGTATTATTTTCCCTATGTCAGTTTCTGAAGGTCTTGGTCTCATTCAGATTAATATTCCTTTTTTTACAAGAGATAGCATGAGAGATTTTTACTGATAACTTCCTATGTTATACCATATGCTCCTTGCTATATAAGATGTCCTAGGCACTGGTCTATCACAACTCTAGGCTGTCTCTAGGAACAACAACAGAAGACATAGTATTTTTGATGATTCTCAAGACATTCTGCAGTTTCAGGCATCTCATATACGTTTTCTTGCGGCAACATTATATTTCAAATGTGTGCTATCAAACTCATTTTCAGACTTATTTTCAAGAACAAGGTTTTCTTCCTCAATCTCAAAAGAGAAAGGTAGCAACATCCTCTCTTTGTATTCTAGCATGAAAAAATTTTGAAAAGACTGATCTTGATCATGAAGCCTATAAGATTGAATTTCACCTTCTAAAACTTCAATGTCTTTCTCAATGTTCTTAGCAAATTCATCCAAAAATTTAATCTTATCTTCTCACTTGCACTCAAATGATTTTAAATAAGAAGACAAGGACAAAGAAAAATTTTCATCTACTTCCTCATTAGTATGATCATCATTCCATTGTTTAAAACCTTGAATTGAAGGAGAGGCTGCCACCAACTCTGTTCTATCTATCCATTCTTCTAAAAACATAAGCCAAAAATATGGAAATGACTTAATAGATCTAACAGGAAATATTTCAATCCAATGTTTACATTTCCCTTGAAATGAATCATAGAACAATATAATGCAAACATCTTCATGTTTGACTTTAAGAAGCTCAGTAAAGTCACAAAAATGTGATATATGCTTCAAGGTCAAACTCAAATCTTCTCCATTAAATTTTGGACCAATCCTTAAAAAATATGCATCCTTGGGAAAAGGATTTTGGAAACCATAAATTCCTGAAAAATCTATACATGCATACCTTGAAACAAGAATGGTAGCATCTGAGTTCTTCATATGTCCAGTGTAATCACCATGAATCTATGAAATTTTGAATTCTTCAACAATGGAGTCACCAAGGTAGTTTTGTAGCCTCAAACAGCTTTCTGAGCTCCTTCTACCTTCAAAAGTTCAGCTTCAAAATTTCAGGAGATGTATATCTTCAAACTCCCGGCAGATGCACCAAAATGTTATCACAAAATTGCTTCTGATAGGGTGCTAATCAGAAAATATCATGTAACTGTTTCAAACCAATATTGTGACCGAGACTTAGCCTCCTCAGTCTAAGAGGGCTCTCTCAAGAGTTAAAGATATTGAATAAAGATGTAGATGGCTAACTCTATTTAGGAAATAGCTTCCTTATGATGAGTGTAGGTTGAAAATAATATCAGTATATAAACATTAGGCTTATGGATTCAACATTTTCAGTGATTCAGTGAGTTCCCATAACATGGAAGCTGAGGCAGGTAAGATTTTTTAGTTGTAGGAAACACACACATGAAACAGGAAAATACACAAGCAATTCATCTATAAAGGAAGTCAGAGCATTGCATGAATGAATTCTGAGTATTATAAATGAAAACCACTGCAAATGAGATACATAAAAGGTATAGATAATATATGTAAGCACTAAAAACTCATTCAGAATCTCAGGTTGGTCAAGTAACAAATCTATGTATTGCTGAAACAGTCAATTTACAATAAGTTGCAATTTTGCCAAAAATCTCCAACCCTTGACAAATTCAACACAATGCATTTTAATAGACTTGTTACATCATGAGATGATCTGCCTTCTAGCTAGATTCATTTAATTTTTTCCTAATGACACCTTGCATAACCATAAAACATCCAATTAGTTACAAAATCACAGATAACCTACTTGACAGTCATTATCCTACTAGGACTCAAACTGATCATTATTACATTTAACAACCTTATCCTATAAATAAATTACATATTTGACAAGTATGCTTTCACATGTTCTAATTGGGGTGATGGGACTCATCACTTCATGACCACTTAACTGACCTCCTCTAAAACTGGAAACAAACCCTGTTTTTTAGGCACAATGGTATTCTTCTTCCACGAATGCTTTGACTGCTAATTTATCTTAATTTCATGGTATTTAAGTGACGAATGATTGTTTTCATGCTCCTATAATACTTGGATAATACCCATCTATCCATAAATACTCAAAAATCTGCTTAAAAGGCTCCCACACAATACACTACACAAGTAAGGCAGTTTCGTAGCGTACTTTCGTAATGCTTCAAAAATGCCATTTACCTTTAAAAAGTTGATTATTTCCTTTGGAATGGTCTTCATCATGCTTATAATATTCTCCCACACTAATTTTTCCTCTTTAAAACTGCAAAAACTAGATCAAAAAGCAAGAAGAAAAGCTACAGTAGTTTCATAGCGTTTTGGCTATCTTTCAAGCCCAAGAACGCTACGAAACTACTGAAAAGTACTGAAATTCTAGATTTTTTTATAACTTGAAAAATGTGTCTTCCAAATGTAAAAAACTTGTTTCCAACATTCCATTACCCTTTAAAATCATAAATCAATTCAAACTAAGAGTTTTGAGGTGTCAATCTCACCTTTCGTATTTAAGACATCCTTGCAGATTTTTCTTGTTTTTTCTGAAAAAAATAGGTCTTAGACCAGAGCTTATAACTCTGAATACATGATGTATTTTGAAAAAATTGAGGGTTTTTTTTCAATAATAATTTTTTGAATAAAAACCTCTTTTTTTTTTTTGAAAACCATCTCCAGCTGTCCAGAACCTGCATTTGAAAAACATCTATAAAACAGGAAAACTCTATTTTCTGAAAATATGGCTCAAATAAATCCTTGTATCTCCCAACTGATAGCACCTGTGAGAAAAGTGAGAGAATTTATTTTTTCTTGTCCTGTTCTTGACAATAACCTCTCTCAGTATTTCCAAATTCATCTCTGTTCATTCATAATCTTCTCTTTAAACTTGTTGCTCAAATAGTCCAAAAACACAACAATTTCCTTGTTGCATAAATTCAAACAACTTGAACTGATGTATGCTTCAACAAAGCTAGGGTCCTCCAAGAATAGCTTAAGGTCCATGAGCTTCTATATTATCCACAGAGCCTCCTTTGTGTGCTCTCCCTTACATGACCATCTCCTTTTATAACCAAGCTACCCTCTTAAAAAGGTGACACTTGGAAAGTCAAATTGGAGAGCAAGTTGCTTGGTGTGATGAAGAAGCTCTCAAAAAGTGACATTGAGATGTTTCACATGCAAGAATTAATGTTGAGTGACAAATAGCAGCTTAGGATAAGTTTAAATGACAGCTCATGCTTTAATCATGACACACACATGCCAAAAGGGTAATGATGACCTCATAATGACTCTGTTTTTTCTAAAAATATAGGGTTCAGAGCTGAGCTCTTATCTCCCTATCCTAGATAGATATTGAAAAAATGAAGGATGTTTCTGTATTTTAGTATGTCGTGAAGAAAAAAATCTCTTGGTTTTTTGAAAACTATCTCCAACTGTCCAGAACTTGCATTTGAAAAACATGTGTAAAATAGGAAAATTTTGCATTCTGAAAATAGGACTGAAAGACATCCTTGTATCTCCCAATATGTAGCACCTTTGAGGACAGTGAAAGAGGTTATTGTTATTTGATATGTGATTGAAAATAACCTCTATCATTTTCTTAAAATAATTCATGTTTGTCCAGAACCCACCCTTGAAATTGACTGCTCAAAGTCAGAAAACAGAGAAATGCTTCATATTCGCTACGAAACTATTAGCCAGTTTCATAGAATTTTCTACCTATTTTACACTAAATTCGATACGAAAGTAGGGATTCTTGGCTAAAGTGACCTTTTCGGTACAAAAACTTTGGGAATTGGAATCTATCAGAAAATTATGAGTGATGTGACATGAGGGAATTTGAAAGTGAGTGGGTTTAGACCTTAGGGTAAGCTTAAACGAGAATAATTTTCCCTTGATCAAGTAATGAAAATGAATCCTATGACCCTACCTTTGACACATGAACCTCTAGGATTTTTTCAAATGATGTTTCACTTTTATGAGTGATAACAGATAGCAAGAAATAGAATCATCTTCCACGATAAACTTTTCCCTGTGAATCTACTTGCTACAGAAGGCACTTCCATCTTTGAATACATTCCTATCCCGGCCCAATCCTACAATCCCAGAGTCATTCTTCAGGAGAATATCAGGGGGAATATTCCATGGGCCTACTTTGATGGAGCATATGAACCACAAAGCAGATGTGGGGCAAGCCTATCCATTCATGAACCGTTTGGAAAAATTCTTAAAGCATCAGTCAGGCTCGATCAAGGGACATGTAATTTTGCAGAATTAAAAGCTCTTCATCTTTTGCTTTGTTGGCTATCATTTCTTGAGATGAAAGATGTTCAAATATTTGGGGACTCTATGAATATCATAAAATGGCTTAATGGAACCCAGAGATGCCAAAAATTCATTTTATCTACTTTGCTTGATGAGGTGAATCTTGTAAAAGCCTATTTTAACCAGATATATGCTTGTCACAGTTACAGGGAATGAAATAATGAAGCAAACCTCCTATCTAAGGAGGGAATTCGTCAAGATATGGGGCACTGGGTAGCTGTAGCAGTTGAAGGAGGTCAAATCCGTGAGATTGAATAGCCTCCTTTTTCCTGCTAAGTTCTAGCAGTTCTCTCCTATTTCACATGATGTTTCTATTTATATTTTATTTTCAGTATGTAGATTTTACTTAAAACAGTCGAACAGGTCTATACTTTTTTGTATCTGTTTCGGATTTCTGAGGAGATCTGGGAGACTGGTTATTTATCTAAACAAACTTATGTCACAAAAACATAGAAAATTGGTATGGTTTCTACCACCCAATTCTCGAATTTTGATGATTTAAAACAGATACAGCCTGCTTTCATCCCTGTTTTGGTTTCTTCCTCTATAAAAGAGGAAGTTTGGGGGCTGAAAGCAGATGTCATTTTAAATGATTTTGGAAAAAGTTGGGAGGATCGATTCACATCTCTCCTCACCAGCTGCAACTCCATTTTTCCTTTGCTTAAGAAAGAAAGGAAAATGCAGTTCATTGAATGCTACATTCATATACTATGTAACCTTCTACTTACTTAATAGACGGTTCGATTTTTTCTTCAGAAAAAAAATTATCAGGAAGAGTATTGCAAAAAAGAGATTCGCTTGTTAACATTGAAGAATGCATCCAAAAGAATAAGATCCAAAATAGAATAAGAATCATGGACACATTTTATGGAGAGTAACCATTAGAGCCCGAGATCGAAGAATTTCTACTATGCTTATCATTAGATAGTTTATGTGTTCAAGAGACTAATAAGAAAAATATATATATATGAATTTCATGGAATAAAATGACAAAGAGAGTGATCCAGATAAGTAAGTGAACCAAGGGAATCAAAAATAAATTTAAAATGAGTTCCAAACAATCATTAAGCTAGGGCACCACGCTCATATTCAACATTTTTTGATATCAGCTCAATCAAAGAAGATTATCTCTCATACTATGGTATATATCAAAGCATATCTTTCAAACCTACATATGCATTTATTTTTCACCTTGATATGTACTTGGATCCATTGGAATTATTCCTATTCTTGAGAGAGATACTTTCTTTTTCAAGTAGCATAGATATAATAAAAGGAAGAAAAAAAGAGAAAAAATAAAATCTTAGGTGAAAACCTCCTTTGAGGTATATGAGATTGGCTCCATTGTTGAAAACCTATATGAGGAAACCAGTAAGTTGAAAATAAAAAGGAAATAATATCTGAGGTGAAAAACTCCTTTGAGGTGCCTAAGTATACCGGTTGGTTGAAAACCTCATTGAGGCAGCTAGTAGGCCTAGAAAAAATAGAAAAAAAATGAAAAATAAGAAAAATGAAAAGAAAAAAAAAAGGATTTGTTGCTCTGAGTATATCTCTTCAATGTATGTAGGTGCTCTCCAACCTCCACAAGCAACAACAACAAATTATCACCATAATAAGAAGCTAATAAACAAAACAAGCATATATTCAAGGGCAGACAAACTTGATTTTTTCACCTCCTGTGCTAAGATCCTCCAATAGGGCCAATACCAAGTCAATACATCTCTTTTCATCTTCCTAATACACTTCCACACCTTCTCCCATTCAAAATCACGCATTTTCAGCTCATTTGGTTCCTTTCCCTAAAATGTTATAGGAAACTACCTATCTCGGCAAAAAGCCATATCTCGTCATTTTTTCAAATTCACCGGTAGAGTTTCAAAAAAAAATCCTACACCACCTCCAAGTTTCAAAAAGTGGGTCCCATAACTTTGCATTACCTCTACACATTTAATGTGGTCTTATTGTTGGGTGTGTGTTATATTCTTTCCATGACTAGTTGCATGCGGACCTACCTATGGTTTTGTGCATCGGTTTTGCACATGGTTTTGGGCACGATGGTCTTCTGCCCATGGTATTTTGTAGATCCAGTCAAGGGAAATATGGTTATTTTCTAATCCAAGGTTAATGGACTGGGGTTTATGAGTGCTTCAACATGTATATATATGTATTGTAACATTGAAAGGAACATAATCAAAAATCAATCTCGTAGTCTCGATTTTGGGATCTAGGGGAAAATCTTTGTGTATATTGTTTCATGTTCTCGCCATAGTTTATTTTTATATTTTAAGAATTCTTTCTCAGGTAATTTTTTTACAAGGTTAAAACCTAAACTTATTTACAAACCTATTTTAGGAAAAAAATAAAACAACTTTTTCTACCTATTTAGCTTGGTGAATGTGTCATTAGGCTTCTAATTTAATACCTCATCAATCCTCCAAGTCAAAACCAGGATGTGAACACTTCCAAAAATGGCATAAAAACCACAGCAATCATGTTTCAAAAAAAAAAAAAAAATTTCTGAGGTAAAGGAGGCCATTTTCATGTCACCAATTATCATCCTCATCGATCCAATCAAGCATAAAAGGAATCCTAACATTTTTGTATGGGCTAGTTTCCTGCATTTAGCTTGTTTCAAAGAAAAAAAATCATATTTGAAATTTTTCACTTTTTGAGGAAAATTAATCCACCACCTTGTCTCTCATCATCATTCTCATCGATTCGATCAAGCAAAATGGGAATCCCAACACTGTCAAAAATTGACATTTTTACATGGGCTAATTCCTTGCCTCCTCACCACAGCCATGATTTGATCTTTCTATTTTTCATTTTTGACCATGTATACATGAAAAAAATTCTTACCTGATCCCCATGAAGTATATTCACAGTGGTTACAACTCCAAGAAATGGTGATTTTATAGAGCCCTTATGACCGCTACAGGAAACCTTTTTACGTTAGCAGCCTTCAAGGGCCCAACAAAGCCATCTTTCATTAGCACAGATTGAAGAACAGAGGTCGGGAGGGCCTTGTTATCACCAAATTGATCATGAAAGGACCCCAACAATGAGAAGTAGAAGGTTGGGCAACAATGAAAGAAGAGTATCTCCATGTAGCCAAAAATGGGAAGCAAATCTCCAGAATTGGGAAGAAAATCTCCATGTAGTTAGCAATGAAGAAGCAAGCCTCCATGCAACACCTGCAACATAGTATTTGGCTCCAAAGTACCATTAAAAAACTCCAGAGGTAATTAAGGTATGAAAATTAAACCATTTGGATTCCATGAAACACTATGCAATTTCTCTTGTGTGTGTCTAAGTATCGGGGGTCACTATGGTATCCAACCAAAGACTAAATTCTCGGAAACACTCAATATTTACCTACCTCAACTTCCATGTGTGGGGACAGAAAGAGATAAAAGAGGAGATCCCAATAAAAAATGTTTTTATTAACTTATGTGGTGAGGTGGCATGATCTTTCATTATTTTAATTTTAAATTACGAGTGATAGATGGGAAAGTTACTCTTATGCATTGAGCCCACCCACCACCACATACCAGCAACCTGAGCATGAATTTTCCACCTCAAATCAAAGAGAAATAGTGAAATAAGTTTTCATGTTGCAAGGGATTTGTTATATAAAAATTTTGCTACAGGAGAGCAACTATATAAAATATGTACTATAGGGGTGTTGTAAAATTATTAATTAATTGCTACAGGGTATAGATAAACACAAAATAGTTGCAAAGGGTTTTTTTACAGAGGTCGTTAGAGCTACATAGTGATAAAATTTTCCAAGGGATGAAGGTATTCAATCATCAGGTTGGTTTTATCACCAACTCCTTACATTTTCATAATCATTTCTCTCTCTGAAAGAAAGGAAAAGAGATTTGTGTCAAATATTTCCCATATATGAATGAGGTGAACAGAGCACTAGAACCCTAAATAATTATCAATATTTTTCACAAAAATGTAGTGGTTAGTTCAATGAGTTATGAGTAAAAATTCAGATATTACTCATCCAATTGAAATATGAGGGCACTATTTTCAAATTTTGTTCTTTTTATAGAGCTACCACAGGAAAATTCGTTTCTTATAGCAACCCTTGTTTGCCACCAAACTATTTGTTTTTCCTCTGAGAGGATTTTTTCAAAGGCTAGAAGGGAAATAAACTGGGGGTAGCCGTCAGTGTGTGTTTTGGGAGTTATAAGGACACCTAGACTCCTGTGAATTAAAAACTAAGTGATACAAGAAAAACATTAGTCATGCATACATAATACACAGTCTACAAATATGGGAGGAAGATTTAATAGGAGAGAACCCGCTAACATAGAGAGAACCTGTCAACATCCTAAAGTGATTAAAATTCTCCAAAATTTCAACTGGATGGGATTATTTGAAAGGATAAGGGGGTATGATGTTGAGATTTCACTTCAATTTGCAGTCAATTTACAAGATCTAAGTGGCCAAGAATTTGTATCAGCAGTAAGAGGCTTAGATATCCACTTCAATGAGAATGAAATTAGTAGAATCACTACTTTACCTATGGGGAGTAAATTAGGATAATGCATTCGAACATGAAGCAATGAATCCTAAGAAATCCTTATTTTTGCAAGGTGAAGTGCCAAAGGAAGACCAAGAAGACAAACCAAAAGTAAGGTGTTTCCCTCACAAATTAAACCCATTACGGTTGAGGAATCATCTCAGAGGAAGAGTCAGGTTGAACCTACATTAGGACTTCCTTGGGAAACTAATATAGGGAAATGAAGGCACATAGAATAGTAGCAAAAAGAGCAATAGGAAGAGAAACTCGTAGACGAAAAAAAAAAGTAGAAAACAAAGAATGAGATAGGCCAACTTACAAAGAAGGAAATGGGTTAGCTAATGAAACCTCAGAAATAGAGGAAAATGGAGGACCAAGAGAAGTAAAGGAATCATCTATACAAGAGGATCATGAATGAGTTATGGGTTATCTTGATTGGATTTGAGTGTGACACTCCTATCTTATTCTTATTTGATGAGTACTTAGGTGAGGAGGATGAAGCTAGGAGGTGGGAAGAGATTGAGCAACATATAGGGTTTTATTCAGTTGAAGAAACCACCTATACAACTGCTTGGGGCAATAAGAATAGGTAAAGGAACACCATGAAAAAGGTAATTAAAATTAATAATATTGAGTTGCTCAAGGGTGAGCAACAATTTCAATAAGGGGGAGATGATGGGACCCAAAAATGTATACATTTTAAGGCCCATTTGATCACTACTAGTAACTTAAAACATTTGTTTACCCTCCTTACTTTCACATTATAGAGTTAATTCATAGTCTTAACGGGTCCTAAGGAATTAGGTTTATCCTTGCTTATTATGTGCCTAATATTATTTATTTTGCATAATATTATGATAAATTGGGAAAATTATGAAGATATGCAGAATGAGAGAATTTAGGTACTTTACCTCTGCTACAGTATGGAACAAGATTGGATAATAAATGAATAATATATTATGAAACTATTAAACATATTCTTAATATTCAGTAATTGATACAATATAGGGATGTGTTCCATGTTCCATAATAAGACAAAACTCAAAATTTAATGAAGGTTCCTACTGTTGGGTACCAGATCCACTTTTTGAGGAATTTTGGAGGGGAAAGCAACCATCCTTTCAAGGATATTTATTCCCCGTCAATTTTTGTAAGTACTCATTCGAATTAGCCTCTAGGGTGAGCAATTTTTGGTGTTTTTATGAAGAAAACATGTTATTTAGTAGTTCCACTTTCATTTCCAATAGGGATGTAATTGACTTGATTCCAATAATGAAGTTTGGTTTCATTTTCATATTTTAAGGCTTTTTTTACTTCATATGACTCTGATTATCCTTGGACTTGGCCATCTCATGAGCCTGAGAGAATTGTTGTGTATTTTATTTCTCTTGTTTCCAACATTTATTTTGTTAGTTACATTTATAATTTTTTCACTTATCTTTCATGCTTCATTTGTTGTAGGTTAGATTAGTTAATAATTGAAGTAAGTTTTTTCTCATGTCATTTATATAGTTATAAGTGTGATGCATCCTTATAATAGCACTAGAAAATCATTTTCATCAATGAGTTACTTGGATTAGCTTACTAGTTCATTGTTCTAAAATTTATGCTTTTAGTAGTAAATTTATACTCAATTTTAGCATGTGTTGATGAAGCTCATTTGAGTTGATTCCACATGGATTGAATTCTGAAAACAGTCAAGTTAATTACAAATTTGAACCCATGACATTTTCACTTGATTATATTAAGCATTTGGTAGGTTAACTCGACAGGCAAGCTTGTTGGTAGTTTCCTGTTGTAACACAAAGTTCTTGTACCAGTATGTTTTTGAGCTTCTCCCTTGCTCTGAGACCACTTTTGTTGATTTGAGGCTTGGTAGAATTTCCATTTAGCTTCCACAATGTTTTTTATTAAATGTTGAGTTCTCCAGCTAGATTAGATTCCATTTCTGACAATTTACCTTTGGCAAGGTGTGATTCATTTCCTACAAAAGCAGATTAAAGGAGTGTTTCCCTTCTGAAAAATTAATATAAGATGTTCTCTTCACATTACTACAATTAGAATAGATTTCCTTTCTATAATTTACTTTCTATAAAAGTAGAATAGGTTTGCTTATTGCTACTTATCTTTTGCAACTTAGGACTAGATGATTACCTGGATCTTTGCTCATTCCAAGTTTTCTCATTGCCTTCATTCACCTGCATAAAAGGGAGTTAGATTAGGAAGAGGAAAATGTTTTTTTGACATATAGTTTCATCCCCTTTTAATTTTGTACGAATCCCAAGTTGATAATTAAAGGAATTTATCGGAATTGTAGCAATCTTAGTACAATATTGAGAGCCATCAATGTTTTCAGAAGACACGACCCCCATGGCATAGTTAAAGAACATTTTAGGTCTGTGACGATTCTGATTTCATATGAACATGAGTCCCTCCCCAATGACTCAGTGTTCCAATACATCCTCACATATGAAGAGTAAAAGTGGAGAATGGAAGGGAGGGAACAAGTAGACATATCACCCATCCAATATCTCGAAGAAGCGAAAAGAGAAAGACAAAATGAATAACACTCTTTGAAGATAGAAGCAATCTAAAGGGAAAAATATGGAGAGTAAAGAGCAAAAGAAGATTCCTTAGAAAAGAAACCAATTGAAGCCAAAATGATAAAGGAACGGGAAAGGATGGCCCAAGTGTTTTGATATTCAATAACCCCCCCATCCCCCCCCCCCCCCCCCCATTATATTTATATAGTAAGCTTATTAAATAATGGGGACCCTCTTAAATTTTAATCAAGGATAATAAAATAGTTTTTTTTCTTTAAAGGAAAAAAAATTGTTATATGAAGTCAATCTTCATTCATATTGGCCGAAGGACTTAAACAAAGCTTATTAAAAGCTTTATCACATATCAAATTTCGTAGTTTCAAACAACAAGACCAAATCATCATATTAAAAAAATTTGTGATGCAATTCCACCCAACTCATAAAGCAATTGTGCCAAGGACTTTAATAAATGATGACAAAGGGTAAATTTTCCTATTATTATAAAGCCCATGGTAGGTCTCATCTATCGACCATGCCAATTATTTCTTCTCTTCCATCACAATATTCATTTCAATGTGTTGATTTGTAATGCCCGCTCCATTTCCCGACATGATATATCGCAATTGCAATACCACAAAACTTCATTGCGTTTTCCTATTCTATAATCTTTGCGAGAACTTCAAGCACACTTTGCCTTCCAATTATTAAATACGTTAACATTCCGATAAGTGCTTACCTTTCATATTATTTTCTAATTATGATGAGACTTGATCGCATATCATAAAAAGAGAAGTATCGCATGTTTTAAGTTGTGTTCCTAAGGAAATATATGATGCAAAGTCTCCAACGAGGCATTGAGCTATCGGGTAAACCACGTGAACCCCCGCTTTCATTTATGATTGAAGAATAATGCAATTTATTTTATTGAGATCCCAAATGATTTGATTTCCTTTACTTAATGTTTTTGGATTTTCTGCATTTAAACATATATTCTCTATCACTTCATGGTTTTTTCTTAAATCCTCTCATATCTTAATTATTTTTCTTCATTCTCTACTCTTTCTCTTTGTCGCAGGCTACTCCTGACAAATGAGACTATAGCGAAATGTCTAAAGCTTCAAAGAAGAACATGAAGCCTATGGTTACACCACATTTAGCTCCTCCTACTCCAGATATCACTGAGATGTCTCCACTGTTCTCTGATACAAAATGCACCACAAATCCAAGAACATCTTCATGGGAATCCATGTACAAACTTTTTGAATATGAATAACCTAGAATAATTCAAAGGGAAGTCACGACTGATGATTGTTTTTCATCTTCTGAAACTACTTATAGTGATGTCACCAATTCCTTCCTTCATCGCATTGTTGCTTGGCCTAAGATCCTACCCTACATAGACATGGTTAAGTGGGTTATTGATAATATGAATATTTAAAAAAGGACATTCATAACTTCAAGGAAGACAATAGTTGAATCTTTCAAAGCTAAAGGCTTGAAGAAAAT
The DNA here is from genome assembly GCA_034641835.2 of Pinus albicaulis. Lineage (NCBI taxonomy): Eukaryota > Viridiplantae > Streptophyta > Pinopsida > Pinales > Pinaceae > Pinus > Pinus albicaulis. The sequence continues at coordinate 419,059,966 of CM076584.1, forward strand.
TCATCATCTGCCTGACCCACAAAAGGTATATGATAAGAATTTCCTTCATAAATTTGCAAATGAAAACAAGTAGAGTCAGAGCCGATAAGGCAGTGGATTTTCAATCGAAAAAAGCACAAACACAATGATAAGGGTATGTACTCCATATATTCTCTCACTGATCCACTTTGTTATACCGTTGGAATGATATGTAGGTTATTTGGGTATCTTAATACAAATAAGTTTGCAGTTGAATGGGTTCCCCTCATTGATGCCATATCAGATTCTTACATAATGGACTGGGCCACTATCCTCTCTAATAATATTTCCTCCCAAATCTTAACCTACAGAATAAAGCGAAAATTCACTACCAAAATAGTACCCCCTTTTTATATGAGCACATACATCATGGACATTGTGTGCTTTACCTCTGATTTCGCATCCATGGGATTGAAATGTACATTGGAAGACCCTACCCCTATCCATATCTATCACAAGATCCTTTGGGATTCTAATTACCAGTCCCATTTTTATAAAATCTGCCACGGAGTCATGTTACCTTTACATCAAGATGTATTTGGTGAAAAATCCCCAAGGTTATCTAATGAAGCGAGAGATGATTTCACAACGATAGTAACGAGGTTCAAAGAAGATTTATTCACATATGTTAAGGTTTTTGGTAGTTTAGTTAGGCCTCATTTCCTCTCACTCTACGTCCTTAATAAACTCTTAGCCCAAGAAATTTCTTAATAAACTGTGGGAAATGGTTTAACCAGAGCCCTAAAAGAAGCCAAGAAATCCACCTAGCCATCATTTCCCATCCATTGTGATGTATATTCTTTGGATAATTTCAAGCACGTTGCGCTTTAATTTAACCAAATTAAAGTGTCGTTGAAATTATGAAGCTGGAGCAATGCGATGTAGCCCAGAGCAAAAAAGAGAATTAACCATATTAAGTGTCTAAAATTTCTCACCATTCTCGGCATGCAGTATGACCCAAACAAGGTGGCTCAAAAATTTATAGTTTTGATTAAAGTGAGACAATTTTTACATGAGCTTGATGACTTTGATCATCTATTTGAGTCTGCTGAAACATACCACAAGTAGAAAAGTTGGCAGAAAAACGTCTCAGTCCATAACAACTTAATAAGTTCAAGGAATACAGGAATAAAAGGTTGGAGAATATCCCTCTTGACACATTGAGGGTTTCTCAACCAATTTTACAAATAGAAAAGGATTCAACACCGTCTTCAAAAGACAATGATGTAACACAAAAGACAAAAGAGACCACATCTACAAATCATGAAACTAGTGAAATATTTTTTAGCTACGACGTAGATAAGGTATGGGATTAGTTTGATCAACAAATTAAATGATTGCTAGAGGAGAATACCCCAAGTCCAAAAGAAACAATCAACACCACTGAGACTAATAAGAAAAGCCCACTTACTGTTGGGGATTTTGATAAATTTTTTAATACAGAAGATGTTGAATTCATCCTAACATACCATTCTTCAGATTTTTTTCTTAATATTGAAGATATTCCTCTGCCCGACATATTTTACAGTCCCAAGCATAGGGTTGTAATGAGTAGACAAATAAAGTGAAGGAGAGTTGAGAAATATCAAGCACTAGTTCATGGAGATGTACCAATGGAATTTGTATGGAAGGATCCACAAACCAACCCCTCTGATGACTTAACCAAGCTATCACAGTTCGCAGGGCCTATGCAACAACCACCATTGACAAAGCTTCAGAAGTGCAGAAATTGATCAAAGATAAAGATGAAAAAGTTCAACAACTAGAATAAGAATTGTTAAAAGAGAAACAGAGCATTGACCATCAGTGGCAAGTACAATTGTTACAACTACAACACAACTTTGATGAAATGAACTTCAATATGAAACTAATATCAAGATTAAAGATGCCCAGCTATAAGAACTCCAAGCTAAAATAGAGAAATTAAAGGAAAATCCTAAGATTGAATATTTTAAGAAGCAAGCAGTGGAACTTAATACCCTTTTAGCCCAGTAGCAGGTGGTCTTTTTCCAAAATTTGGCGGTCGTCAATGATCTATGCAATAAAATTGATTCATCGATGAATCAATTATCTGATCTGAGGATGAATTTCGAAGACATTGATGAGAATAATTCTGAATTTATAACATGGGAGGACAATGCAGAGGGAAGAGAAGAAAACCTTCCTAGAATAGAGGATTCACACAAATAAATCCTCTTCACAGATCGGGATATAATAAAACAAGTAGAAAGGGTTATATTCAGAGCAAGGGATATTGCAAGTAATATTATTGAGACTGTCAATGATAATCTGTTTGGCGCCAATATTATTCATGAATGCCCAGTTGGTTCTCTTCCCGATGTTAAAATATTAATGAAATCATGGCAGGAATGGTCAATGAAGAAGGAGGATAACATTAAGAAATTATCAAAATTAGACTTTGAAAAGTATTGGAAATATTTAGTAAAGCCACATAGCCAATGGCTAATGTTGTGATGACTTTCCGACACAACTTCTCACATGCTTCCTATGCTTTCAGATGTAATGTACACATGAAAGATGCGCATAAGGCCAGGTCACCCTCCTGAATTTAAGCCAATGATGGATATCTACGATCTCAAGCAACAAATGGGAGAGTATCCAGTGTCCGATTCCTGAGCTTATTATTCAAAACAGACTCTATTTTTGTCCTGTTATCTCTTATTTTAAGGAGTTTGTTCAAACCTCCTCAACACTTTATGTATTTTATATTTTTATATTTCTAGACTGAACTATATAAATCATTTCATGCCTTGAAGAAAAGGGTTCTGGATTTTTGTAAGGAAGGCTTTGAAAAGTTGCACTACTATGCTTTTCAAATCATCTTAATAGAAAGACTGGACTAAATTTATTTATTTCATGAGCAGAGTTATGATATATCAGGTACTTTTATATTTATATGATTTTTGTGTTTACATGTGATTGATAGCCATAATTTTCTGTAAATTTTTTTGTTATATACATTCCCTAAAAATAATTGAGCATTAATTCAGTACTGAACATGTGAGATTTCCATTTTCAAATGTATGTATAAGACAATCAATTCTTTGATGCGATATGCATTTAACCATAAATTTTATTAACTATTTAATCAAATTAATTACCTTTACTTGTTTTTAATTCTTTAATTGTTTGACAATCTATATTATCTTTCACTTAAGAAAATCTTTGAAATTGCATACAAAGAAGAAATTAACTCTCGAGATAGATAGAAATAGGCATATAGTTAATTTTTTTCTGTTATTTCCATTTATCACACCCATATCACTATTTCTATACCTCACACCCACTTAATTATATTTTAAATGGAAACTGGTCTTATCATCCCCAATCAAAGCCACTATTCCAAACATAAAATGAATTATTTTTAAGTTTCCGACCGAGTGGTTATCCCCGATGTTGACGCAATAAATTTCGAGGAATAAAAAATTTTGGCACTAGAAGGAGGGCCTCTAGACTATGAATGGCATAAAGGTATAATCCTAAATCCAAAGGCCATCAAAAGATCCAATCCCCCTCTAAATATCCTACAGCTTGAAGATCTCTTTAAAATTCTCCAACTTTGAGATCTGAAGTTGGCCAATCACCTCCTAAATCTCCTAGTACACTTCTAGAAGAAATCCCTTAAGATTATACTCTTGAGTCACCTGAAGTCTAGAATTTAAATAATAAATTAGAAGAAATATCTATTTCAAAATAAAATATTTTTCAATAAGAACCCTCAGAAGGAAATGTAACTTCATCTTTACAAGTTTTTGGTTTACTGACTCGATCTCAAAGTGAAAAATTCGTATTCACTCCTTTTGAGTTTCCACTTCATTCTCACCGAAGGAAAAAACCTACATCAGAAGCTCAAACATCTACTAGTGATATTAATTCTTCCTCTCTTCCAAAAACTCCATCATTCATTCCTCCTTCATTTCCTTCTTCCCAAACAATCATTTCATCTATTCATATTCCTCAAACTCAATGAACTAGTTATGTCACAAGGAGTGCTATTTCGGGGGTTATTTATTCTACCATTGTATCAACCTCTAGAACTCCTACAACATCTTCTATTCCCACAAATCCTATAATGGCAGCTAGACCATGGAAAAATATAGGAGTTGTTCAAATGGCAAGACCTCTTCATGATTTACCTAAGTATCCTGAAAGATGGTTCCCTAAGTATAATCCTAATGATGGACTCCCTGCTAAGGAACATCCCCATAATTTCATGTTAGCTATGATTCTCAATGGAGTGTCTGAAGAAGATTGAGTATTCAGGTTATTTCCTTATACCTTTGAAGGAATAGCAGGTTCATGGTATTTTTAATTACTATCAAGTACTACTACTTGCTGCGATATATTTGAAGAGAAATTATTAACGAAGTTTGGTGATGATCACACAATTGCAACTCTTATCAATTATATTTCCAATATAAAAGCAAATTTAGGAGAAAAGATCAAATATTTTAATTCCAGATTCAACAAATTGCTAAAAAAAATCCCAACTACATCAAAGCCTAGTGTTGATGTGCAAATGGAATGGTATATATCCTCTCTTCCTTCCAATATTGAAATTTTTGTAGGCAGAGCTAATAAAGCTACTTTAGTAGAAAAGATGAAGGAATCCATGTCTCTTGAGAAAAGGATACTTGCATTAGAAAAGAAAATTGCGCAAGGAGAAAGAAATACAAAGAAGGTCACATTTAAGGATTAAAAAAAGAAGAAAACTCCTAAATATCCCTTTGATCTTAAAGGATTACAAAAGGTCCTTAAATCCATGTCAAATGAAATAGTGGAAATCAAAAAACAGGCAATTGAGTCTTCTAAGAAGCCTTTTAGGCTTTTTAATAAAGTTCAAACATCAAATGTTCAACCTCCAAACATCATATCCAACATTGAATCTGGTCAAGATGAAGATGAAGAGGAAACAACATTATCAACTGATGAATCCGAAGATGATGAATTAGTTGAAGTACATGGGTTATGTGATTTTATTCTTCTAACTTCTGATAATGAAGAATATCATGAAGTTTTACCGGTTACCACAAGAAGTAAGGGTCACGTTGATTCATCACAAGTTATTCAAAAGAAAAAAACCTCTACCTCTGCTTCTCAAGACAAAATTATCAATAAAAAATCCCCGTCCACGTCTTCTCAATCAGTTCCATGTTCTTCAAATTCTCCATATACATATAAGACTTTGTTTTTTTATGAAACCATTGAATATAATATAGTAGAGGATATGAAGAAGGTAAAAGTTAATATTTCCTTATATTAAGTAAGCAAATTGAAAAAAAAACATATTTTTTAACTCAAGGAATTAAATTTGTTCCTGCATCTCCATTACCTATTGTTGTCACATCCAAACCTTCTAAAGGAAAATGCAAAACTCCTAATGATTCATCAGAAAAAATTGATCCCACTGATTCTATCCTGATTAGGGATAGATCTAATTCACATACTCCTCCTTTCCTTCTTACTTTTGAGATTTTCAAAAAAAATGTGCACAATTGTTTGGTAGATCAGGGGCATCTTCAAATATAATTCCTTATTCAGTTTGTCTGAAACTAAATATTTTTCCTCAAAATTATGTTGTTCATATTGTGCAACTTGATAGGACCAAAGTCAAAATATTGGGGGAAATGAATTTTTTTCTCATAAAACTTTTTTCCAACTCAAAAGTGTGTCAAATAACTGATATACTAGTTGTTGAAATTCCTGAATTTTACAATTTGATTGTAAGTAGTGATTTTTATGAGAAGCTGCATGGTTATTTTTCTACAGACTGGTATCATATGCGTCTTCCTTAAAATGGAAATCCCAATCAGATTCGAATTGACTGAGAAAAGCATATGAAATATTCAGTGATTGGTTTTGAAGAATAGAATTAACCAGTTGTCTTTACCAATAATATCCTTGGGAACCGCTTTTCTAAATCATTTTTGGGTACTTTTAATGCACAAGAATATCCTTTCTCAATCAATTTTTTCACTTCCCAAATCGAAAAATTTTTACAGACAAATTCTTCTAAATGTGTAAATATTGTAGATAAACCAATAGTTAAATATTTGTTTTGGACTTTGTATTTTCATGGCTCTAAATCCAATGATGGTGCAAGAGCAAGATGCATATTAATAAGTCCAGAAGGAGAAAAAACAATGTTAGCATGTAGATTAGATTTTGAATGCACAAATAATACTTTTGAGTATGAAGCACTGGTCCAAGGTCTGTATAAAACAATAGGTCTCGGTGTGAAATACCTTCAAGTATCTGGAGACTCATAAATTGTTGTAAAACAAGTGAGAAACACCATTCATTGTGTCTCTGGTCATTTTAAACATTATCGATCTCTCATTAAAAACTCTCACTTCATATCTTCTAGAATTTAATATTTCTCCTATCCCAAGACTTCAAAATTCTAGCGATGACCTGCTGGGTAATGTAGCATCCATACTCATTCCACTTGAGGATTATAATCTAGATAGATTTTCAATTGAATTATTTTTTCGACCATCCATTCCAGATAATTTCACCAATTGACACGCGTTTAATGATTATGAAGACATTTTAAGTTTTTTAACATCTAAAGGATCATACAATGATCAAATAATTGATGAAGATGAGAATAAGAGACAATTGAATCAATAAATTGAAGATAATTCCTTACCTAAATCTATGGTTAAGCTTGAAACCCAAATGATTTATAAGGAAACCCCAAGGGACTGTAAACCCAAGGGAATAAATATTATACACCCTAAAATAAATAAATTTTACCATAGTTGACGATGGTTGATTTTCATATTGAGACAATCATTATCACAATGTGATGTTGGACCATGGTTGTCCATGGTTGACCAAGATTGATTTTCATATCAACACATTCTTTATCACAATGTGACATTGGACCAAGGTTGACCAAGGTTCGTTTCATTTTCATATTGATACAATATTTTTCATAATGTGAAGTTAGTCATATCTATATGATTTAAAGGATATATTTAAGAAGGTAACTAACTACAAACTTCAGAGTTCAACCTTGAGGTTTGAATTAGTAAACCTTGGAACAGATCTTAAACCTCAGAACATCATTAGGTCTTTGTCTCTCACCAGATGAAATTTTAGAATTTATTCATATATTGAAAAGATACAAAAGTATTTTCACTTGGAGTTATGAATAAATCTAAACTTATGATACCTCCATCATTGAGCACACTATTCCAATGGCATCCGATGAAAAACTTGTTCAACATAAATTAAGGAAAATTCATCCTAATTTAGAAAATAAAATCAAGAGTGAGCTTAATAAACTCCTTAACGCCAAAATCAATTTTCCAGTTAGGCATTCTAAATGGGTTTCAAACTTAGTGCATGTCAGGAAGAAGAATGTTGACATATGCATTTGCATTGATTTTAGGAATCTAAATAAATATTTTCAAAAGGAAAAAAATTATCTGCCACCCATGGAAAAAAAAATTCAATCAATAGTTGCTTCCGAACTCATGTCTTTCCTTGATGGTTTCTCAGGATATAACCAAATCCTGGTTCATCAAAACGACAGGTTGAAAACTACTTTCAGAATTAAATGGGGAACTTATGCCCACCAAAAAATTCCTTTCGGATTAATAATTGCAAGATCAACCTTCTAAAGAGCTATGGACATAGGTTTCGAGGCCTAATAAACAAAACTGTTGTTGTTTACTTGGATGATATAACAATATAATCCAATAAAAGAAGAAATCATTTCCATGAATTAAAATAGATCTTTGAGTAGTGAAAAAAGTATGGAATTTCACTAAATCCTAAAAAGTCCTACTTTTCTCTTAGTGAAGAAAAACTTTTAGGTTTGATTGTATCCAAGGAAGGAACCTGTATTAGCCCTGCTAGGATTAAGGAAATATCTAAAATCTCTTTGCCCCATAACAAGAAATCTATGCAATATTTCCTAGGACATATTAATATTGTTAAGATATTTGTTCCTGGTTTTTCTCAAATTTTTTTTCCATTACAAGCTATGATCAAGAAAAAATCATTTTTCAAATGGTGACATAATGAAAGATAATTTGTTGAGTCAATCAAATAAGCCATTATACATGCTCCCTCTTTAAATACTCCTAATTTTTATGATCATTTTCTTTTGTATACTTTTTCTTCTTAAACATCTTATGCTTTTGTACTAACACAAATTAATGATCAAGAAAGTGAAGCACCTATCAATTTCTTCAGTTCAAAATTTCAAGGTGAAGAACTGAATTATTCAGAGGTGGAGAAATAATATTTTTCTATTTTCAAATCTATAAAGCATTTTAGGCCCTTTCTTCTAAAAAATCACACTAAAACAATAGTCCCATTCCCAACAGTGAGACTGTTACTTGTGCAAAAAGAATTAGGAGAAAAGAGATAAAATTGGGTCACAACTCTGCAAGAATATGACATAGATATCAAACAAGCTAAAATTTTTAGAGGATAAGGTTTTTGCAAATTTATTACTGGAGCTTCCAATATATCAGTTGATGAAGACTCGGGTAAGATTGTCCTCATATCCGAGGTAAGCCTTACTGATACTGAATCCCAATATGATGATCTGATTTCTACTTAAAAAATGGTTATGCTCCCTCTGAACTCAATCACAAAAGGAAAAGGGCTTTAAGATTGAAATCCAATGAATATGAAATCATTAATGATCTATTATTCAGAAAAAACTATGATTCTGTATTGATGATATGCTTAGAAAAATATGAAGCACAAAAGGTTTTGTAGGAGTTACACAATAGACTAGTTGGTGGACACTTTGGAGGAGATACCATCGCTCATAAAATCTTACATGTTGGGTATTACTGGCCAATTCAGTTTAAAGATACCCATGCATATATAAGGAAACGTAAAATTTGTCACACTGCTACAGGAAGACATAGAAAATAAACCTTACTTCTTTAACCAATCAACATTGAGAAACCTTTTGAACAATGGGGATTGGATATAATAGGTGAGATTGTTCCTCACTAACACCGTTACCGATGAAATAGGTAACCTGACCTCAAAACGGGAACTCTAGCCCAAAAACACTCAAAAAACATGAAAAAACACCCCCCAAAAAAAAAGTGTGTCTTCCAGAACGCACTTGTTTTTTTTTGAAGGTCAAATTTCAACATTTTCTAAAATTACGCTAAAAACAAAATTGTTTGTTGAAAAAAGGATTGAAAAAACACCCCAAAAAAAAAAAGTGTGTCTTCCAAAACGCACTTCATTTTTTTTTAAGGTCAAATTTCAACATTTTATAAAATTATGGTAAAAACAAAATTGTTTCTTGAAAAAAAGATTGAAAAAACACCCTCAAAACAAAACCAGTTGATGCTGGAATAACAAAAAAAAAAATTGTGTCATACTTTTGGCATTTTTAAAAATAGAGGTAACATTTTTTAATTTTTAAAATTCAAACATTAAAAAATAACCTAAAATTTAAGAAAAAAAAATAAATTTAAAAAATAAAAACATTTAAAAGCTTAAAATTTAAAAATATATGAAGATAAAAAAAATAAAAATAAAAACAAAGTAAAAATTTTAATTCAATCATTAAAAAAAACCTAAAATTTAAGGGAAAAAAATTTAAAAAATAAACCAAAAAAAAATTAAGATTAAAATTTAAAAAAATATAGAAATTAAAAAATAAAAATAAAAACAAAATAAAAATATTAAATTAAAAAAAAAAAAAAAACAAGTTAAAAAAAAAGGAAAATATAAAAAATAAAATATAGAAATTAAATTTAAAAAGAAAAAGAAAATGCTTATTAAATTTTAAAAAAGAAAAAAAAAATTAAAACAAATAATTAAATTTAAAGAAATATATTAAATTTTAATAAATTTAAAAATTCATAATTAAAAAAAAAAACACTATTCAAATTAAAAGGAAAAAAAAAAATTAATTAAAAAAAAAAAAAAAAAATACAATGAAAATATGAAATTTAAAACAATATATATTAAAAAAACAAATAAACTATAAAAAATAAATTAAATTTAAATTATAAAAAATAAAATATATATATGAACTTAAATTAAAATAGGTATATACATCAAATTTTATTAAATTAAAAAAAAAGGTTAATATTAAAATAACAAATTAAATTTAAAAACAAAAATATTAAATTTTAATAAATAAATGAATAAACAAATAAATTTTGAAAGAAAAAATAAATTTTAAATATAAAAGAAAAAAAAAAAAAAATTGTTAAACGAAAAACATTAAAAATTTTAAAAATCAATTAAAAATGGAAAATTGAAAAAAAGAAAAAAAATATTAAATAAAAAAAAAATTCATTTAGAAAAATTAAGTTTCATTGAAAAAAAAAACTAATTTTAAATACACAATTTTAATTGAAAAAAAAATATATAATTTTTTTTTTGTAATTAACAAAAAAAAAAAAAAAATGAGTAAAACATTAAAAAAAAATATTAAATAGAAATAAATTAAAAATATATATATAAAATTTATTGAATTTTATAAAATAATATTAAAAAACTAACCGTAAAAAGTTAAAAACAAAGAAAAATTATGAAATTAAAAATTAAAAAAAAAAACAATTAAATAAAAAAAGTGGGCCAAATTTAATAAAAATTATTAAAATAATAATAATAATAATAAATTTAAAAAAATAATAATAATAAACTTTAAAAAAAATTAAAACAAAACCAATTTTATTTTAAATAATTAAAAAAAAAAAAAATATTTTGAAATTAAAAAATAAAAATAAAAATTAAAAAAAAAATAAAAAAAAAACAAATAAAATAAAATCAATTAAAAAATAAATAAAATAAAAAAAAAATCAATTAATAGTGGTTGGGCCGCGGCCTGCCCGCTGGGCGGCGGTGGCAGGCCGGGCGGCGCCACGGGGGCGGCCCAGCCGGCCTCCCGGCCCCCGACGGGCGGAGGGCCGATTCCCGGAATTAATTGATTTTTTTTTTTTTTTTATTTAATTTTTAATTGATTTTTTATTTTATTTTATTTATTTTTTAATTGATTTTTTTTTATTTGTGTTTTTTTTAATTGATTTTTTTTTATTTGTTTTTTTTTAATTGATTTTTTTTTATTTTTAAAATTTTTTTGTTTTCCATTTAATTTGTAATTGATTTTTTTTTTTTTTTAATTTATTTTTTAATTGATTTTTTTTTATTTGTTTTTTTTTAATTGATTTTTTTTATTTTTTTTAAATTTTTTTTTAATTTCAAAAAATAAATTTTTTTCTTCAAAAAATTATATATTTTTTAAAATTTAATATTTTTATTTAAAATAATTTTTTTTTTTTAAAAATTTTTAATATATATATACATTTATTTTTTATTTGATTTTGTTTTTTTTTTTAATTTTTAATATTTTTATTTTAATTTGATTTTTTTTTTTTACATTTGAATTTCAAAAAATTTAAAATTATTTTTTTAATTCAATTTTTTATTTTAAATTCAATTTGTTTAATTTTTTTTAATATTTAATATTATAGAATAATTATTTTTTTTAAATTTAAAATTTAAAATTTATTTATTAAAATTTTTAAATTTTAATTTAATTTAATTGTTTTTCTTAATTTTTTTGTTTATTTAGTTTTTCATTTTTAAAATCTATAAATGGTTTCATTTAAAAAAAAAAAAAAAACACTAAATTTATGTATATTTGTTTTTTAATTATTTGCACGTGGTTTTTTTCTTTTTTTTTGTTTTTTAATGATAGCTTTTTTTTTTTTTTAATTTTTTAATTTTCTTTATCTTTTTCAATTTTAATTGTTTTTTTTTTTAATTTGTTTCTTTTGTAAATTTTAAAATTTGTATTTTTTTCCTTATTATTATTATTTTTTTTAATTTAAATTTTTAAATTTTATTTTATTTTTTTTATAATTTTTTTTTTCTAAATTTTGATTTTGTAATTTTAATTATTTTAAATTTTTTTTTTAAATATATATATATATTTTTAATATATTGTTTTTTTTAATAAGTTAGAAAAAAATGTTTTTGATTTTTTTTTTTTTTTTTTTTGGTCAATTTTTGTTTTTTTTCTTTAAATTATGTGTTTTTTTTCTTCAAATTTTGTCATTTCCTTTGATATAATTTTAAAATATTTTTGTTTTTTTAATTTATTTTTGTTTAAATTTTTTATTTTTATGAGCTATTTTTGTTTTTTTTACATTTTTATTGGTTTTATATATATATTTTTTTATCTAAGTTTTGTGTTTTATTACCAACATGAAAATCACCACTCTAAAAAAAAAAGGTTGATGCAGCATCAATACGTTTCAAAATTAGCATGAAAATCACTGCTCTAAAAAAAAATGTTGATTCAGCATCAATACGTTTCAAAATTAGCATGAAAATCACTGCTCTAAAAAAAAAAGGTTGATGCAGCATCAATACGTTTCAAAATTAGCATGAAAATCACTGCTCTAAAAAAAAAAAGTTAATGCTGCATCAATACATTTCAAAATTAGCATGAAAATCACTAACATTTTAAAACAAATATTCATACTTCATAAATAAAAATTTTATAGTGTCAAAAATGTGCACCAAAAAAAAAAAAAAATGGTGATTCTGCATCACCACTTTTCAAAATCGGGTGCTTTTTATGCTACCAAGAAAAAGTAGGTAACATTGCGGTTACGTATTTCATCGGTAACATTGTTCACTCTTCAGCATAAGTATATCCTTACTGCTACATATTACTTCACCAAGTGGGTGGAAGCAATTCCATTAAAGGTAGCCAATTCTAACACTAATATTGAATTCATTGATCAATTCATTATCATCAGGTTCGACTTACCCAATGTACTTATCTTTGAAAATGCATCTTAATTTTTAGAAAATGGCATGACTGGATTTTCTTTAAAGAGAGGGTTTAAACTTAAATACTCTGCTAATTATTATCCCCAAGGGAATGGTCTAGCAGAGTCAACTAATAAAAAATTTATCAAAATTATTAAATGAGCTGTTGACCAGAGCCAAAATAATTGGCATAAAACTTTGACATTTGCTCCATGGGTTGATCAAATAACCAAGAAGACCTCCATAATTCCTTCTCCTTTTAATTTGGTATTTGGGAAAGAGGTTATCCTTCCTCCTAACCTAGACCTCCCCTCATTATCCCTAGTCCAATTCATCGAAGAAAAACCTTCTTCTTCTTTGCAATTAAGGATGTCCCAAATACTTAAATTATAAGAAGAAAGGGAAAAAGAAAATAAAACACATGTTCACCACCAATAGATAGTAAAATATTCCTTTGATGCAAGCTCAGTCAATAATTTGTATTTTCAAATCAGAGATCTTGTCCTCAAATGGGACAAGGCACATGAGGAAAAAGGAAAGCATACCAAATTTCAAAAAATGTGGCTTGGACCATTTCATATTGTTGAACAATTAGGCCCATACTCTTTCATTATGCAAGATATGCAAGGAATGATATATTATCTTCCTGTTAATGGGCTTATTCTTAAAAAATTATTTTCTTAAAAGAATGTGTGTTCTACTGTAAATATGTAAATATTCACATATAAATACTCATGTCTTTTAGAAAAAATAATGTTAAATAACATGATTTTGGATTTTGTCAATAACTCTAATCATATTATGATCTTTTTTCTTTGAAAGCAACAATTTTTGGGGAAATTATTACAAAATTGAAAATCGGATAATTACCATAAAACTCTGAAATCTTTTTTCATGGAAATTGTAAGTTATTTTAACCTCGAACTTTATAAATTATTTGATCTTATTATAATTCATGAAATATTTTCTTTTAAAAATTAAATACTATTTTGTATGCTTTAGCATATTTAACTCTAAATTGTCATCCAATACTCTTAAGGAGTCAACGATTCTCCCCATCCATTAATCATACATTTTTTAGAGTGTAATTAAAAAATTTAAGAAACTTAAAATATAAGAGGTCTCGTCATAAGCCTGCTTACCATGGTCATGGGAAAATAATAAGCAAACATTACCATTACTGAACACCAAGGCATGGTGAGGGCTTATTATTATTCAACCTTGCTAGGTAAAACACAACCCCCCCCATTTTTGACTTGTTCACTTCAAATAATGGGGATCCTTTTCTATAAATTCTTTATCAAACGTCTTTTCAGATTTTTATTTTATTTGATTATCCCATTACATTGTTAATTTTTTATTTTCTTTGACTTTGTTTTGATTGCTTGTTTGAATCACTTTTATAAGCCCAATGGGACGCTTTAGCTACCATTGGTCAACTGGTTTAAAAATGGTACTCCTTTGAAGTACCATCATTTTTCTAGTCTGGGTTAAAAATGCTATTTTTTATTCTTTTTCGGAGTGGTTGTAGTTTAGAAAATTTCATAGCTAAACTAAACATCATTAAAATAAAACCAAAATAAACATTAAAAAAAAAAAAAATTATTACATCATCAGATCCGTCGCAGATCGCAGATCGCAAATTTCAAATTCATCGCAGATCGCAGATCGCAAATTCGAATCCATCGCAGGTCGCAGATCGCAAATTCGAATCCATCGCAGATCGCAAATCGCAAATTCGAATCCGTCGCAGATCGCAGATTGAAAATTTCAGATTCATCGCAGATCGCAAATTTCGGATCCATCACAGATCGCAGATCGCAAATTTCGGATCCATCGCAGATCGCAAATCGCAAATTTCGGATCCATCGCAGATCGCAAGATCGCAATTTCGCAATTTCGGATCCATCGCAATTTTTAGAACATGCACATTTAAAAAACCCCGATCCAAGGTTCTTGCGATATGCGATGTGTTAAATTTTTTTTTTAATATAAAGTTTTTGTTTCACCTCACGTCACCCTCACCTCACACTCCACTCACCATATCCTTCCACAAACTTACATGGATGAATTAATGAGTTTTGATTGATTTCAATGGTTTGTTTAATAGATAATGGGTATGGATTGATTCCAATGGTTTGTAAATTAATTTTTATATTTTTATATTATAATAATTATATTATAATTATAATTTTTATTATAATTTTAATATAATTTGAATTATAATATTAATTATATTTAAATTAACTTTTTCAAATCATTTGTATATTAATTTAATTTTGTAACTTAATTAATTTCTAAATTAGGTGATAATTAATTAGAATTAATTGTATATATTAGTTAGTTAATAATTAATTTAGAATTAATTATTAGATAATTAGAATCTAATTTAGGATTAAAATTATAATTGAAAATTCTGATTTTTAGCCCAGCAAACAGAATTTCCAGATTTATGCCAGATTTGACTCATCAACTTTGGAGGCTCATAGAATGAGTTTTACTTGGCCAAATGAGGCCCAGGATGGCTCATTGGAAAGATAAAATCAAGGAGAACATTTCTGAGGAGGTTCCACTAATAGATTTGGTCATTAATTGAGTCAAAAATCATGCAGAAGATCAAGCTCCGAATTTCTAAAACAAAATCAATTTTCTGATTTATTTTCTGCATTTTCATTTGTCCAAGCCTCTTCTAATTGCATATTCATTCGTCAATAATATCCTTGGCTAATTAAACCATCCCAGGCATCAATAGAGAGCTTATATTTTATTTTTAATTATTTATTTAAATAGAATTTGATTGGATTTGTTTTAAATGCCAGAAATGATATTTTGTTCTTATTGATTGCATCTTAATTTATTTTGATTTCTTTTTGCAGGAAAACAGTAGAAGAGATATGAAGAAAAGATCTTAATCAATGAGAATGCTCCAGCAATTAAAAGATTGAAATTTTTGAGCAAATAAAAGTGATTGGATAGATTTTCTTCAACAAACTTTCATCTCAAGAATTCATTTGCAAATATTATAAATAGTAGATTGCAGAATGGAATAAGGGGGGGCTGCTCTCCTCTGCAATTCCAGACTTCTAAAAGCATTTCTGTAATAGGAGTTTAGAGTTGTAGATGGGGAGGAGAGAAAAATTTCAGATCTGAACATTATTGAGGGTTTTTCTTTATGTCTTGAATTATGCATGATGGGCAGAGTTTGCATTTCTGCAGCTCTAGTCTTGAAAACAGAAATTCAAGTAATGTAAAGTACTGTTAGAGACCAGGGTTAGAGAAGCAGATTCAATTAACTGGTATTTTTGGCATTTCTGTATCAAATACCAGTTTCATTTTTATGTTAATAAAATTGTTGTTTCATTTTATTCATGTTTATGCATTTCTGTTGATATGGATAATTTGTCTCAAATTGTTATGTATCTCTATTCTTATGGATTTAACTCTGATTTCTGAGTAACGATTTGTTCAGATATTTGTCTTACAAAACTGATTTTTTAAATAATAATATGTTGTGAATTTCTTCCACATATTATTGTTTAATTATTGGCTTGATTGATTTGATAATCAATATCATTTTTGTGAATTTCTTCCGGAGTGTTGTTGATTTATTATTTCAGTCAAATGGTCTCAATAGAATATGTTTTGGTACTCACAAATGTGAACTAAATTGAATTTCTTCGTTGGTTTGACATTAATTAAAAGCCAGACATATTTTAATCCTCATTACTTAATTATCTTGCTCTTAGTTGGGTTAGATTTTCATCTACCTGGTTGAGATAGGATTTAGATTAGTTTCTTTTGCTTGCATTATAGAATAAGTTTGCATTTAGATTAATTTCTACATTCTTTTAAGTCCTCTTCTCGAAGAGGCAAAATCTTAGTTGTGGTTTGGCTGAACCCAAATCAGCTTAAGGGTCATTCTCTTGCCTGATCAGCAAGAAGAATTGATCTGATATCCCTGTCTATTGGTAGTTAACGATACATCGTAAACCAATAGTGATAGGGAAAAGGTAACTGGACCTAGTTAAACCAGTCGGAGCCACTATCATAAACGGAAAAGGAGTTGTATTAAGGTCTGGACCGGGTGGTTATCCCCCAATGTTGTAGCAGCGATTTTCGAGGCTTCAACATTTTTGGCACTAGAAGGAGGGCCTGAAACTTGTTGTCTGTTGGAGTCTTTTCAATTTTAACATTTTATTTAATCACGATGGCTCCTTTAAAACTTCCAATTTGGAGTTGTATCCATGGATGTGCATCTTCCAATACTCCACCCGAAGTGGTAAGACTCTTGTCTCAGGTAAAGTTTAATGGTGAGAGAAATTCTTCTGTTTTTAATCATGTCCTTCAATTTATTCAAAATGTTTCAAATTATGATTTTCAAGGAATTGATGAAGGCATTTTATGCAGAATTTTTACTCTCACATTTGCGGCAAAAGCCAGAAACTGGTGTAGAACTCTTTCGGTTGCCTCAATTCACAGCTGGGATCAATTTGTTACAATTTTCATTTGTAAATTTGACCGCTATGATTATGATCAGGTATGTGATGAAATTGAATATCTTCGAAATGAAAATGAGTCTGTTAGAGATTTTAATATTCGACTTCATCTAAATTGTTTAAAATTTAATGTCAAAGATCAACCTATGAAAGAAGAATCACTAGATTGGTTTGAACATAATTATTCTCTTCCTCCTATTCCCGATCCACATGAAATTAGTTCAAGCTTTGTTTCATCCCCTTCCAATATAAATGAGAAATCCAATTTGGATGTCCAAATAAATTGTGATGAAGTGGTTTCAAAAAGCTTGGAAAATATTTCTAATCAAATGCAAGAAGACAACAACAGCAATTTTGGAGAAAGACCTGCATTGGAATCTGAAAGTTTCTCTGCATTAAATTCAGAAAATCAGATTGCAAATCAGCAAGTGCAAGTAACAATCAAAATAAATAATAGCATGCAAACTGCTGTACAAATTTTTGAATCTTTTCATGATGGACAAATGCTGAAATTAGAGCGGAAAAGTAGTCTTCTTCAAGAAAGCATGCGCACGCAAAGGAATGATCTGGAATCTGAAATTTACAATGATCATAATGCACAAGAGTTCTCAAACAGGGACATTTTTAAATGCATTATTTCAGATTCACATTTTTCCCTTTATCCTGATATTTTTAATGATGGTAATTTTTCCCCTCTTGGTGTTAATGATATTTCAGAAAATACAGAGGCTGATCTAAATGAATTACCATTAAATTTTTATCAAGATAGAGAAGCAATTAATGATCATTCTTTTTCCATTAATGAACATGAAATTCTTGTTCCTCCGTGTTTGGATATATTGGATAAGATTGAAGGGAATTCTAGAGAATCTTGTGAAGTCATTTATGATAATTACTCTGACATTGAGGATGTTGATTTCTATTTTT
Organism: Pinus albicaulis; assembly: GCA_034641835.2. Lineage (NCBI taxonomy): Eukaryota > Viridiplantae > Streptophyta > Pinopsida > Pinales > Pinaceae > Pinus > Pinus albicaulis. Next base: position 419,078,211 of record CM076584.1, read on the forward strand.
CTCAAGAGAATCCTCATGATAAAATTCAAATAACATTTGAGAATGAGGAACATTTCAATTTAGAAATTATTCCAACTAATCCTCACTCTAAAGCAGATAATCATCTTCATGATTTCACTATTCGAGAAAATATTCCAATTTATGATTCATATCATGATCAAGCTTTCATTCCTGTTCATAATCATAAATCTCTTTCTAATTCACAAGTTGGAATTTGAAATTACTCAAATTCCATAATTCTGGCCAATCCTTGTGAAAAAGAAATTATTTCAAAACAATCCCAATTGTGCTGTAACATTAGTTGTACAAATAGTGATTTCATTTTATTTTTGTTTCCTCACTTATTTTGTATTAAATCAGATTTATTTTCAAATTTTATTTTTCAGATTTTTGATACATTACGCTGGCATATTGAGCACTTTACTATCAAACATTCAATTGATGCATTGCCCTGTTGGAAAATTGAAATTTTATATTACAATCAAGAGCATCAAAAGCTATTTCAATTTCAATTTCAATCAATGCTAATGTTTTATCAAAAGCTTCTATCTTCTCAAAGGCAATATCAACAAGAGAATGTATTTTTAGAAGTCTGCCAACAATCCAATTTAATTAATAATTTTCCATTTCATTTGAAAGATTTCCATCCATTTTTCATTGATTCATTTGAAAAATATTTGGAAATTTTTCCTTCATGGAAGATTGTCAATAGCTTAACATTTACACATAACACTAACAGTTTCTTCCAGGCCTTTGAATCTAAAAGCTCATATCCACAATCTGGCCTGTTATCTCTTCCTTTGAACATTTCCCAATCCTTAATAGAAATCCATCCAGATTTCTATGATCCAATTGGTATTCAATTGGAAAGAAAATTTCATGAGAAGGAGATTTTAGATAAGCTTCTAACAATAGTTGTACATTCTGATTTCAGGTTTAATTTTCTTAGTTCAATTAGATTTGTATTTTTATTACTAACATTTGAATTGTACATATATGCAGGGATTAAAATGAGAAAATGGTTACACTAGAAATATGACTATACCTAGTCATTTTTCAATTATATGGTTAGAATAGGAGTAGAGTTAATGTAGTTAATTTATTTTCAACAATTCTGTAGATTTAAAATAAAACAAAGCAATCAACCATTTTCATACATGTTCAGTGAAAACATTTTCTCTCAATCAGAAAGTTTTAATTCTTGCTTTCCTTTTTAAATTTCTTATAGCAATACCTCTACTCTGTATATTTTGAATAATGTCTTGATTAAATTCAATTGAGGTCGCACTTGGCATCTATCCCATGAAATTTATGACTGTCTATGATAAGCTTAATTCTGACTCAATCATTATTATTCAGTCTAACCTTTCGTGGTAATCACATGAAGTTCATATTATCTTCCTCGAAATTTGCTAAGTTGACCTTAAGGATGCCCATTTTGCTGTGTGCACACATTCAAATCTGTTTTGACATTTTTCCACAATTAGTGGCTTTATCCCATTCAAACCTTTAGTTTATTATTTGATGCTGCAATATGCATCATATTCATTTACTGAAGGCATTATTGAACAGTCACTATAACAATACAGATTTTTCTCATGTTAATTCGGAATGAGCAGAGGTAATAAATTGTTGTTGCAATTCAAAAAGGAAGCATAGTTTCATATTTATTTCTAGTAAATTTTATATTTCCTGAACATGAATAAACATATCTTATTTTAGGCTGATTGCTCACTCCGATTTAGAATAAATAATGAGATGATTTTGAACAAAGTCAGAATTTTGATAAATCGAAGGAAGAATTTGAAGATTCATGAGGTAAAATCTACAGACAATTTCCTTCCAGGTACGCATTCACATGTTCTTTCTCATCTATTATTAGTTTCTCTTTTCCTTAGTTTATTTTTTATTTTTGTTTTGTTTTATTTGTAGGATTTCATTTGTTTTCGAAACTGGAAGTAAGCAGCAAACCCATTTCAAATTGGCAACAGGTTCATGGAAATTTTATTTAAGATTCATTAGAATTTGAGCATTCTTTAACTTTGTTTTTATTCATTTGGGAAACCCAATCGAAATTAAAAAACAATATCATAAGATATCATTGGAAGTAGCTTTTAGCATTTTTGATAAAAAATTGTTCATAAAAGATCTCCGATGTATTACCTCGCTCATATGTCATATCGCATTTCGCATATCAGAGGTTTGCAGTTGAAGTATACTCCATTATCGTGAATTTCCTTTACCAATATTGCGACAACCACATAAGTCCGGACCCGATATAAAATTCAAATCAAGTTTATAAAATATCGCGTCCATTCAATCGCAAATAATGGTAGGAGCATAACTTTAAAAGGGTCGATGTCTCAGATCCGATATGTTATTAAATTTTCATTATAAAGTTATCGGGTCCACTCTTCATCGCATATCGGCATATCGAGAATTGTTACATCATGTGCTTAAGTTTGTTGATCGCGATCGCCGGTTAACCACATCATTCATCGCATATCGGCATCGCAAGAATCATATTGTATTACATCGGGTACCAAACATTCACCAATCGCCGATTAGCATCGCCGATATCGCAATCGCTTCATCGCATTTTTATTTATGCTCACATCACAATTCAGAATCTGCGATGTGCGTTGTGCGATGTGGGAAGCACAATGTAAATATTCCCCGATCCCAGATATAATATTTCTTCAATGATGCGATCAATCCATCTTATCACACATCTTCTCATTACATGTTTTCATGTCGGCAATTTTCCATTTGCAATCTCTGATGTGATAGTTTCCAATGCATGCCTCTGAGCCATTAACATTTAATCGATATATGGCATAGCAACAAAGGTGAAGTCTTGCAAATTAAAATTGAAGTATGGTGAAGAAACATGTGATGCGAGTCATCCAATACGGCGATGTGTTATTTTAAAAGCGAGCTTGGATAACCACTATGGTAATAAAGCTATTAATGACAAATTTGCAGCATATTCAAATCATTTTGATTTCTCATATATTTCAATTTTAAATATATAATTCCATAATTAAAAAGAAATTCAAGACCTCTCTGTCTTCACATTTAAATTTTATTATCTTGGATGTGGTCTTGATTCTGGAAAATTTATAAAATCATGGAGTTTATATGAAATTTATAATATTTTGAGAAACATTCATTACTGCAAATTTTCATTCTCATGCATTTGTTTTCCCTCGAACATTAAGCATTCCATTTTTTATTTTACTGCTTGCTTTAGTTTAGATAAAATAAATAATGATTTTGGGTTATAGGATTTTGGTTAGTTTGACTTCTTCAAGTTTTTAATGTTAATTAAAATAAGAAGTCAGCTAGCTTGGAGAAATTGATACCTTTCAGGTAAGATCAAAAGCAATTATCCAATGGTAAGATTCATGTACCCACTTTCATTGATTTCCATTTCGTTACTTTAGTTTAAGTTTTGTTGTTCTGATACATAAATTTGTTTTGCAGCTCTTCATAAAAGCTTCCAATCCTCCGCCAGATCATATTTTCGAAGTCCATACTCTTCTCCTGGCTTAATTTCAAGAAGCAGCGATAATCCTCGTTGAAACAGCTACGCTAGGAAGTTTCTGAACCTTTAATCTGTTTCTTTAAGCATTCCTTTTTATTAGAAAATGATTAAGATGATGCTTGGAAACAAAAAGATTGATATCAGACAAAAAGTATTCATTGTGGCTGAATTTTATCGTCATTGCTATCTAAAAAGCCTAAAACACTACAACCCTGCAAGGTATGATTTTTCTAAATCTCTACATAAGAATGATTGATTACACGATTATTTCTTTCTTCATATTGTTGAGACATTGTTATAAACATTCTTGTTTGAGTTTATCTTGCGAAACTTGAATTTTCCTTTCCACTTTTAAATTTCTTCATTTTTATTTTTGTTTGTTAGTTTCTTTCTTATTTTAGAATAAGAATTATTTTCCTTTGATTCTCAGTTTTGATTTTGGTGACTTTGCCATGATTTATATGGAAGGCCTTCTTGTTACCTAACTATGGTCAGCATACATGGAGAAAAAATTGTTAATAGTCATCTATTAACTTTTTCTTAAATCTCTTAGTAAAGTTTGATTTTCTTATTATAAAGGTAGACATACTTAAGGAAGAGATTACCAATTTAGAGAAGTTGACAAAGTATCATAAAATCTGGAGAAATTTCTTTTTTCATCAAAATTGTAATCATTTTGAGATTTCAATATTTTATTAAGATCTTTCAAAGTTCTATTATCAGTCAAGAAAAGTTATTTTTAACCAAGTAAAGACACTTTACAGCAAAGCACCTTTTAACTCTGAAATTTTCATTCTTAACTCTTAAGGAGTCAATGATTCTCCCTGTCCCAAAGAGTCTTATTTTTCTAGAGTATAATCCAGAGATATATTTAAACTTAAAAGATAAGAGGTCTCATCATGAGCCTGCTTACCATGATCATAGGGGAAAAATAGACTGACATTACCAACACTGCTAAACAAACTAGGGTAATGGCTTATGATTGCAAACAATTATAAGACAAGGGGTCTCATCACGAGCCAGCTTGTTCAGTCCAATTATAACCAGTGAATGGCATTGTCAACTATCTGGCTACCAAACCAGGACAATGACTTTTAAGATTTATAATTATTTAAAAAAAGAAAAAAAAAAAGTAATAATAATAATAATAATAATATAAATGGATTTATCTCTAGGTCAATAATTCTTAAAGAGATGGGATTCTGAATCATTGGTGGTTAAAAGGTAACCCTGTCGAGACTATAGATGTTTGCTGGCAACAGTGGCTCTACCTGTAACAAATGAGTATATTTTAAAAGCTAAGCTGTAAAGTGACCCCTGCTTTATCTCTACAACTAATTAAGCACTGATATAGAGTTTTGAAATATTTAATTTATGAGGAATTTTAAGAAAAATTACAGTTAGATGATTCTTTCTTTTATTCAGACTAATGAACCTAGTCAAGCATTTTAAGTATAATTCTCTTTTCTTTAATTATTTTTACTTGAATTTTAGGAAAATCTCATTCATATCAAACAAAGATAACTGGTTCTTCTCCCGTGTGTCGCCATTGTTGTGGTAAAACACAACCCCCCCATTTTTGACTTGTTCACTTCAAATAATGGGGACCCTTTTTATAAAATTTTGGCTAAACACCTTTTAGGATTGTTATTTTAGTTGATTATCCTACGCTTTTGTTAATTTTTTATTTTCTTTGGATTCTTGTTTTGATTGAATCGATTTTTTATAAGCCTCCCATTGACGCTTGTTTCGCCTCATTTGGTCAACTGGTTTAAAAATGGTACTCCTTTGAAGTACCATCATTTTTCTAGTCTCGGTTAAAAATGCTATTTTTTTATTCTTTTTCGGAGTGGCTGTAGTTTAGAAAATTTCATAGCTAAACTAAACATCATTCATAAAACAAAAATTAAAAATTAAAAAAATAAAAATTATTACATCATCGGGATCTGCGCATCGTGTGATCGCAAATTTCGTATTCACTTCCAGATCGCGAGACGCAAATTTCGATCCACGATCGCTGCCCGTAAATTCGAATCCGTCAGATCGCATCGCAATCGCCACCCATCGCACGTGTCGCAAATTTCGCATCCATCGCATCAATCGCAAATTCGAATCCGTCGCATCAGCGTATCGCAAATTTCGTATCTACCGCAGACGGTGATCGCAAATTTTGATTCATCGCATCGTGAACGGCACTCTCGTGATCCATCGCAGATCGCAAGATCGCAATTTCGCAATTTTGGATCCATCGCAATTTTTAGAACATGCACATTTAAAAAGCCCCGATCCAAGGTTCTTGCGATATGCGATGTGTTAAAAAAAAAATTAATATAAAGTTTTTGTTTCACCTCACATCACCCTCACCTCACACTCCACTCACCATATCCTTCCACAAACTTACATGGATGAATTAATGAGTTTTGATTGATTTCAATGGTTTGTTTTATGGATTTTGGGTTTGGATTGATTCCAATGGTTTGTAAATTAATTTTTATATTTTTTATATTATAATAATTATATTATAATTATAATGTTTATTATAATTTTAATATAATTTGAATTATAATATTAATTATATTTAAATTAACTTTTTCAAATCATTTGTATATTAATTTAATTTTGTAACTTAATTAATTTCTAAATTAGGTGATAATTAATTATAATTAATTGTATATATTAGTTAGTTAATAATTAATTTAGAATTAATTATTAGATAATTAGAATCTAATTTAGGATTAAATTTCTAATTAAAAATTCTGATTTTTAGCCCAGCAAACAGAATTTCCAGATTTATGCCAGATTTGACTCATCAAATTTGGAGGCTCATAGAATGAGTTTTACTTGGCCAAATGAGGCCCAGGACGGCTCATTGGAAAGATAAAATCAAGGAGAACATTTCTGAGGAGGTTCCACTAATAGATTTGGTCATTAATTGGGTCAAAAATCATGCAGAAGATCAAGCTCCGAATTTCTAAAAACAAAATCAATTTTCTGATTTATTTTCTGCATTTTCATTTGTCCAAGCCTCTTCTAATTGCAGATTCATTCATCAATAATATCCTTGGCCAATTAAACCATCCCAGGCATCAATAGAGAGTTTATATTTTATTTTCAATTATTTATTTAAATAGAATTTGATTGGATTTGTTTTAATGCCAGAAATGGTATTTTGATTTTATTGTTGCATCTTAATTTATTTTGATTTCTTTTTGCAGGAAAACAATAGAAGAGATATGAAGAAAAGATCTTAATCAATGAGAATGCTCCAGCAATTAAAAGATTGGAATTTTTGAGCAAATAAAAGTGATTGGATAGATTTTCTTCAACAAACTTTCATCTCAAGAATTCCTTTGCAAATATTATAAATAGCAGATTGCAGAATGGAATAGGGGCTGCTCTCCTCTGCAATTCCAGACTTCTAAAAGCATTTATGTAATAGGAATTTAGAGTTGTAGATGGGGAGGAGAGAAAAATTTCAGATCTGAAAATTATTGAGGGTTTTTCTTTATGTCTTGAATTATGCATGATGGGCAGAGTTTGCATTTCTGCAGCTCTAGTCTTGAAAGCAGAAATTCAAGTAATGTAAAGTACTGTTAGAGACCAGGATTAGAGAAGCAGATTCAATTAACTGGTATTTTTGGCATTTCTGTATCAAATACTAGTTTCATTTTTATGTTAATAAAATTGTTGTTTCATTTTATTCATGTTTATGCATTTCTGTTGATATGGATAATTTGTCTCAAATTGTTATGTATCTCTGTTCTTATGGATTTAACTCTGATTTCTGAGTAACAATTTGCTCAGAAATCTGTCTTACAAAACTGATTTTTTAAATAATAATATGTTGTGAATTTCTTCCACATATTATTGTTTAATTATTAGCTTGATTGATTTGATAATCAATATCATTTTTGTGAATTTCTTCCGGAGTGTTGTTGATTTATTATTTCAGTCAAATGGTCTCAATAGAATATGTTTTGGTACTCACAAATGTGAGCTAAATTGAATTTCTTCATTAGCTTGACATTAATTTAAAGCCAGACATATTTTAATCATCATTACTTAATTATCTTGCTCTTAGTTGGGATAGATTTATATCTACCTAATTGAGATAGGATTTAGATTAGTTTCTTTTTCTTGCATTATAGAATAAGTTTGCATTTAGATTAATTTCTACATTCTTTTAAGTCCTCTTCTCAAAGAGGCAAAATCTTAGTTGTGGTTTGGCTGAACCCAAATCAGCTTAAGGGTCATTCTCTTGCCTGATCAGCAAGAAGAATTGATCTGATATCCCTGTCTATTGGTATTTAAGGAAACATCATAAACCAATAGCGATAGGGAAAAGGTAACTGGACCTAGTTAAACCAGTCGGAGCCACTATCATAAGCGGAAAAGGAGGAAATTTGTATTAGGTCGGGACCGGAGTGGTTATCAACAAGTTGTATGGCCCGATTTTGAATCTTCAACACAACCATAAGACAAGGAGTCTCATCTAGAGCTAGCTTGTTCGGCTAAATTAAAACCTGTGAATGGAATTGTCACTATCTAGCTACCAAACCAGGATAATGGCTTTAGAACTATATATATATATATATATATAATTCTAGAATTTTATCTTTAAATATTTCAGTCATAAATGGATGGGACACTGTATCATTGATGGTTAAAAGGTTACCATGTCGAGGCTATGGACGCCTACTGGAAGCAGAGACTCTACCTATGAAAAAATGAGTATATCAAAAGGCTAAGTTTCAAAATCCCCCTTCTTTATCTTTATAACTGATTAATGACTAATACAGTTAGTTAAGATTTTCATCTATAAGAGGTTCTAAAATAAGTATAATAAAATGAGTTTTTTTTTATTCAGAGTAATTTTATTTATCCAAAATTTCAAAGATAGTTTTCTTTCCTAAAATCATTTTCACCTTTAAAGGTTTGAAAAAATTCATTATTACATATAAGAGATAATTGGTTCTTCTAGTAAATTGCCAATTGTTGTGCTATTCAACAACCCCCATCCCCCCCCCCCCCCCCCATTATTTGTATATATTTAGCTTATTAAATAATGGGAACCCTCTTAAATTTTAATCTAGGATAATAACTTAGGTTTTTTCTTTAAAGGACAAAAAAAATTGTTATCCAAAGTCAATATTAAATCCTATTGGATGAAGGACTTAAACAAAGCTTATTAAAAGCTTTATCTCATATCGCATATCGCAGTTTCAAACATCATGACCAAAGATTCCTATTAAAAAAAGTTGTGATGCGATGTCACCCAACTCATAAAGCAATTGCACCAAGGACTTTAATAAAATATGACAAAGGATAAAGTTTATGATTATCATAAAGCTTAAGGTAGGTCCCATCTATCGGCCACGTCACTTATTGCTTCTCCTCCATCATGATATTTATTTCAGTGTGTTTATTTGTAATGCCCGCTCCATTACCCGATGCGATATCTCGCAATTGCAATACCACAACCCTTCATTGCGTTTTCCTATTCCATAATATTTGCGATCACGATGCTATTATCGCCTCAAAAAACTTCAAGCACACTTGGTATTCCAATTCTTCGATAGGTTAACATTCCGATAAGCACTTGCCTTCCATATTAGTTTCTAGTTATGATGAGACTTAAATGCATATCGTAAAAAGATATGTATTTCATGTTTTAAGTTGTGTTCCTAAGTAAATAAATGATGCGAAGTCTCCAACGAGGCGTTGAGCTATCGGGTAAACCACGTGAACCCACGTTTTCATTTATGACTGAAGCATAATGGAATTTATGTTCTTGAGATCCGAAATAATTTGATTTCCTTTACTTAATGTTTCTGGATTTTCTGCATTTAAACATATATTCACTATCACTTCATGGCTTTGTCTTAAATCCTCTCGCATCCTAAGTATTTTTCTTCATTCTCTTCTCTAATTTCTCTTTGCCACAGACTAATCCTAACAAACAAGACTCTAGCGAAATGTCGAAAGCTTCAAAGAAGAACAAGAATCCTATGGTTACACCACAATCGACTCCTCCTACTTCTGTTAGGTTCCTATATTAATATTATAGTCCCTTATTGTTGTTATTGTAACCCCCTTATTGTTATTGTTGTACGCTTGTAACCCCCATATTGTTATTATTTTTCCCTTACATTATTATTGTTAGGTCGGCTAGGATTACATTGTGGCCCCACTAGGTTTACATTATGGCCCCATGGACTCCTATATGTAAAAAGGAGGTTTTATCATTTGTATCATCCAAGAATTGTTCATTCATGTAATGTATTGGAGGTTTCCCCCTCAAAGTGGCTTATTTCTAAGGCATTGATATCTCTTTTCTTCTATTTTTGGAGTTGGTTTCACAACATTTGGTATCAGAGCTTTGGATTCTAGGGTTTTGTTGCTCCAAACGGTCATCGTGGTATTTTCACTTTATAAATTTTTTCTACAAATGTTCGAAGAACTTAGAAATCACGAGGGAACATCATTGCAAAATTTTTAGAGTTTGGTTCGCAATATTTTCGGAGATATGATCATGGAAGTTAGGTCTTTTTGGAGGCTGCTGAATTTAGCCTAAACGGGTCATCGCGCAATTTTCGCTACTCTTTTTTCTACAAGGTTTAAGAAGATAAAATTTTCACAAAGCGAAGGTGAAATTCGAAGGAACCTCTGTAAAAAAAATTAGATCTTGGTTTGCGTATTTTTGGAATTATGATATGTGGAACATAGGATTGTTTCGGGCTCTCGAATTCCCTTTAATCAAAAGAGGTGGCCGTGGGAAAAGCTTATCATCTAACTATCTCTATGAGCATCGGATTGGAATGCTGTAAAAAATGGCCACAAGTACACGGAATGTAGTTTGTTGTCTATCAATTTCAGAGCCAAATGAGGAAACAGTGACACGTGGTAAGTCATACAATTTCGCTCTACTAAACTAGTCCATAATTGGGTCATTGTGGGAGATTAGACATAACTTTGTCTTGAAGAATCCAAATCAGATCAGACCTGTGGCTTCAAGAGAGGATTCGAGAGGGCTACCTCGGGCCAAATTTCGGATAGTGAAGATCTGAAATCATGGAGATAATTCAATTTCAATATCGAGCTCCTCAAAAGCAAGTAAAAGGTGTGTATTTTTTTTTCCAAATTGCATAATTCTTGTTTGAAGAATCAAGTTGAATTGATTCCAAGGGAATATTTTAGAATAGATATCGGTATTGAATTCTAAAATGGCCCCTAAAAATAACTCAACGACCATTAAGCCTTTATAAGTCTCTACTATGACTCATGAAGATGAAGAATGACAACATCTCATATCAAAATTACAAGAGCAAGTGCAAAAATTATCGCTCTCGCAAAGAGAAACAAAAGATGACATTGAAGTTTTGAAGAAAGGCATGGAATATAAGATGGATAGTTTGAAGAAAGGCATGGAATATAAGATGGATGGTTTGAAGAATGGCATGTTTGGAATGGAATCTAAGATTGATGAAAAAATGGAAAACATGAAGAATTATCTAAAAGTAGACATGGAAGGTTTGACAAAGTTGATACAAGAAATGTTTCCTAATGGAAAAAAGATAGTAGAGGAAACTCATGATGAGAACAAAATAAATATTAATCATGATTTTATAAACTATAATGTTGGATGGAAGAACCACCATATTCCAAAGATGGATATGAGGAAGTTTGATGGCAAGGATCCCGTAACATGGATACTACAGATGGAGCAATATTTTGATCTCAATAATGTGCAAAACACACAAAAGGTACGCATTGCAACTTTACATTTAGAAAAAAATACATTTGTATGGTATCGATGTCTTTTCTCCCGTAAAAAAATTGTCACTTGGTCAATTTTTACGGAGGAAATGATAGCACATTATGAGGATACAAAGAGCAACACCTTCTTTAGCCAATTGATAAATCTCAAACAAAAGGGTTTAGTGGTGGAGCACATTAAGGACTTCCAAAAATTGAATATAAGGGTAACTGATATTCCAAAGGAACACAGGATTGATGTCTTCATATGGACTTTAAAGGATAACATCCAACATAGAGTTCACGTTTTGGAACCTTTGATTCAAAAGAGGTTTAGAGGGCTACCTCAGAAAGCTCTACTATGACTCATGAAGATGAAGAATGGAAACATGACATATCAAAATTACAAGAGCAAGTGCAACAAATTTCGCTCTCGCAAAGAGCAACAAAAAATGACATGGAAGTTTTGAAGAAAGGCATGGAAACTAAGATGGATGGTTTGAAGAAAGGCGTGGAATCTAAGATTGATGGTTTGAAGAATGGCATGGAATCTAAGATAGATGGCATGGAAGCTGGCATGGAATCTAAGATGGATGACATGGAAGCTAAGATCGATGAGAAAATGGAAAACATGAAGAATGATCTAAAAGCAGACATGGAAGGTTTGAAAATTTTGATACAAGAAATGTTTCCTAATGGTGAAAATATAGTAGAGGAAACTCATGATGAGAAAAAAATAAATGTTAATCGTGATTTCATAAACTCTAATGTTGGAAGGAAGAACCACCATATTCCAAAAATGGATATGAGGAAATTTGATGGAAAGGATCCTATAACATGGATACTACAGATGGAGCAATATTTTGATCTCAATAATGTGCAAAACACACAAAAGGTATGCATTGCAACTTTACATTTAGAACAAAATACATTTGTATGGTATCGATGGCTTTGCTCCTGTAAAAAAATTGTCACTTGGTTAATTTTTACGGAGGAAATGATAGCACATTATGAGGATACAAAGAGAAACACCTTCTTTAGCCAATTGATAAATCTCAAACAAAAGGGTTTAGTGGGGGAGCACATTGAGGACTTCCAAAAATTGAATATAAGAGTAACTGATATTCTAGAGGAACACATGATTGATCTCTTCATAGGTACTTTAAGGGATAACATCCAACATGAAGTTTTCTTTTTGGAACCTGATTCATTAGAGAAGGCATTCAGGTTGGCAAGAAAAATTTAATGTAAAATTATGGCGACAAGGAAGCCTACCACTCACTTCTATAAAGAGGGAAGTGTTGCTACTCCTAGATTTCCACAACCTACAAGGTTGACACCACAACAATTGGAAGAAAAGAGAGAAAAAGGGCTTTGCTACAGTTGTGATAGCAAATACACTAAAGGTCATAAGTGTGCTGAGAAGAAATTATTTTACATAGATTGTGAAGAGGAAGAAGAAAATGAACAAGAAGAGGATATACACCAGGAACCAACCCAAGAAGAGGAAGAAATGAGTCCAACCATATCATGTAATGCATTGGCAGGAATTACCACTCCTCAAACTCTCAAGATAGAAGGACATATCAAGAAGAAAAAGGTAATAGTGTTGATTGATTCAGATAGTACCCATAATTTTATTCATTGTAAGGTAGCCAAGGAATTGAATTGTTTCCTATACCCAGCACCAGAATGTCAAGTGATGGTTGCAAATGGAGGAACTATAAATTTCTCTGGAAAATGCCATAATATCAAGCTAAACATGGGGGAATATGTATTGACTAGTCCAATGCTTTCCATTCCTATGGGAGGTGTTGATGTTGTACTAGGAGTACAATGGTTACAATCTTTGGGGACGGTAGCTTTTAATTTTCAAGAACTTTTCTTGAATTTTTTTCTAGAAGGAAAGGAAGTTGAATTATGGGGTATTGCGGGGAAGCCGGGAAAGATAATAAGCTCTAATGTCATGACAAAGCTTCTAAAGAAAGAAAAACGAGGTGTAATTGCACAATTATGCTCACTAGAAGTTCCAACATCAAAATCATCTATTTCTGCAGATCTCCAACAAGTCTTGGACAATCATTCCAAGGTGTTGGAAACTCCCAAAGGACTCCCACCTATTCGTGATCATGATCATGCTATTCATTTGATTCCAGGAAGTGTTCCTCCAAACATCAGGCCTTATAGATATCCTTATGTCAAAAAGAGCGAAATTGAACGTATGATTGCAGAAATGTTAGAGGCTGGTATAATTCAACCTAGTCAAAGTTCTTTCTCTGCTCCAGTAGTATTGGTGCACAAGAAGGATGGATCATGGTGCATGTGTACGGATTATAGGGAGCTCAATAAGCTCACCATTAAAGATAAATTTCCCATTCCTGTGATTGATGAATTATTGGATGAATTACATGGAGCAATTTATTTTACCAAGTTGGATCTTCGTTCGGGATATCATCAAATTAGAATGAAGATTGAAGATATTCCAAAAATAGCATTTCGAACTCATGAGGGTCATTATGAATTTTTGGTCATGCCTTTTGGCCTTACCAATGCACCTTCTACATTTCAAGGGTTGATGAATTCCATTTTAAAACCCTTCCTTAGAAAATTTGTGCTAGTATTTTTTGATGATATACTAATCTACAGGAGGTCTTGGAAGGATCATGTTAAACATGTTGAGAGGGTGCTCAAACTATTGCAGGAGAAACAATTATATGAAAAAACATCCAAATGTTTCTTTGGAGTACAAGAGGTGGAATATCTGGGTCATATTGTATCTCACGAGGGTGTTAAGGTAGACCCTAAAAAAATTAAAGCCATTAAGGAATGGAAAGTCCCCACAACCATAAAGCAGTTGCGAGGATTTCTCGGGTTAACAGGGTATTATCGCAAGTTTGTTAAGAATTATGGGAGAATAGCGGCACCTCTAACAACATTATTGAAGAAAGATGCATTTTCATGGACTCCTGAAGCAACTAAGGCCTTTGAACATCTTAAAGAGGCAATGTGCCTAGCACCGGTCTTAGCTACGCCAGACTTCACAAAAACCTTCATTGTGGAATGTGATGCCTCAGGAAATGGAATTGGTGCAGTTTTAATGCAGGAAGGAAGACCCATTGCTTTTGAAAGTCGTCCAATCAAAGGAAAGTATTTACAGAAACCTATTTATGAGAAGGAAATGTTAGCAATACTGCATGCACTAAAGAAATGGAGTACTTACCTAATGGGAAGACACTTCAAGGTAAAAACTGATCATGATAGTCTTAAACACTTTCTGGAACAAAGACTATCTTCAGAAGAGAAGCAAAAATGGGTCACAAAGATGTTGGGTTATGACTTTGAAATAATCTACAAAAAAGGAAAGCTTAATGTTGTTGCAGATGCACTCTCAAGAAAGAATGAAGAGGTGGAAGCATTGCTTTGTGCCATTTCTGTTATCCAACCAGATTGGATAACTGAAGCAAGAGATGAATGGAAGAAGGACAAAGATGTATGGACACTCATTCAAAAGTTGCAGCAAGATCCTAGTACATCTGATACATTTAGTTGGAAAAATGATTCCTTGTGGTACAAAGATCGCTTATATCTTTGTAAGAATTCCCAACTAAAAAAAAATATTCTTCTGGAATTGCACACTTCTCCTTTAGGAGGACACTCAGGATTTTTAAAAACTTACCACAGGGTGAAGAAATAATTTTTTTGGGATGGCCTTAAATCTAGTATTCAAAATTTTGTGGTGGAATGTTTGGTTTGCCAGCAGAATAAAGTTGAGACAATTAAGACCCCGGGACTTCTACAACCTTTATCCATTCCAAGTCAACGTTGGGAGGAGATTTCAATGGATTTTATCACAGGTTTACCTAAGTCAAAAGGAAAGAGTGTCATCATGGTGGTAGTTGATAGACTTACCAAGTATGCACACTTTTGTGCATTATCTCATCCATTTAAAGCAAGTACGGTTGCTACTACATTTATGGACAGAATTCAAAAGCTACATGGAAGCCCAAGGGTTATTGTGAGCGACAGAGATCCCATTTTTACTGGAAATTTTTGGACGGAGTTATTTTCTTGTTTGGGTACTCAATTGGCTCATAGCTCATCTTATCATCCTCAATCTGATGGTCAAACTGAGATAGTAAATAAATGTTTGGAAGGATATCTTCGTTGTTTTGTATCCGATAAACAAACACAATGGGTCAAGTGGTTACCTCTCACTGAATGGTGGTATAACACTTCCTTCCATACTGCAGCAAAAATGACCCCATTTATGGCACTTTATGAATATCATCCACCATCCATCACATCATATTTAAGAGAAAATTCGAAGGTTCAAGCAGTGGAATATCACATCGAGCATCAGCAAGAAGTTCTCCAAATCTTAAAGGATAACCTGAATTTGGCACAAAATCGAATGAAACAACAGGCAGATCAACATCACAGTGAGAGAAGTTTTGATGTAGGAGATTGGGTATTTTTACGGCTAAAACCATACAAACAAATGTCCCTCAAGCAAGCTAAGAAGGATAATAAATTATCGCCAAAGTACTATGGTCCTTACAAGGTGTTGCAAAATATTGGTACTATGGTATACAAATTGGAGCTTCCTGCTTCTTCACGAGTGCATCCAATTTTCCATGTTTCATGCTTAAAGAAGGTTATAGGTGAAAATATTCCAGTTCAAAAAATATTGCCAGAACTTGATGAGGAAGGAAATATCATATTGGAACCTGAAGCGGTCATAGAAACAAGAACTCAACAGCTACGAAATCGATCAATTTTAGAGTAGCTCATCAAGTGGAAGAACTTACCCACTGAATATTCTACATGGGAGGATGAGAATTTTATACAGAAGCACCCAGAGCTACTCAAGCATTGAGGACATCACTTTTTTTAAGGAGAGGGGCATGTTAGGTCCTTATATTACTAGTATAGTCCCTTATTGTTGTTAGTGTAACCCCCTTATTGTTATTATTGTACCCCTGTAACCCTCATATTGTTATTATTGTGCCCTTAAATTATTATTGTTAGGTCGGCTAGGATTACATTGTGGCCCCACTAGGATTACATTATGGCCCCATGGACTCCTATATATAGAAAGGAGGTTTTGTAATTTGTATCATCCAAGAATTGTTCATTCATGTAATGTATTGGAGGTTGCCCCCTCGAATTGGCTTATTTCTAAGGCATTGATATCTCTTTTCTTCTCTTTTTGGGGCTTGGTTTCACACTTGATTCATAGGAGAAGGCATTCGGGTTGGCAAGAAAATTGAATGTAAAATTATGGCAACAAGGAAGCCTAACACTCACATCTATAAATATAGAAGTGTTGCTACTCTGAACTTCCACAAGCCTACAAGGTTGACACCACAACAATTGGAAGAAAAAAGATCAAAGGGCTTTGCTACAATTGTGATAGAAAATATACTAAAGGTCACAAGTGTGCTAAGAAGAAATTATTTTACATAGATTGTGAAGAGGAGGAAGAAAATGAACAAGAAACTTCAAAAGAAGAGGATATACACTGAAGAAACCTAGAAAGAAGAAAGAAATGAGACCAACCATATCATGTAATGCATTGGCGGGAATTACCCTCCTCAAACTCTCAAGATAGAAGAACATATCAAGAAGAAAAGGCAATAGAGTTGATTGATTCGAGTGTTAGGATATTCTGACACATAGGAAATAATTAAGAATAACTTAGTCTAGTGTAGAGTTAGGTAAAGTGTGTTTCTTTTCCATGTACATTTGTAACTCATAATTCGACGGTCACGATTTGTAGTGATCCGATGGTTATCTCTCACCTCAATATTAACAACACTTGATCCGTGGCTTAACACCTGATTGGTCCATGATATCTATTTAAATAGCATGGAGGTTCATTTTTCCGGTAATCGTTTATGAGAGAAACATATGTAACTTTTCTTTTTATATTAATAAATTTCCTGAAGTGGTCGCGTTGGCTCAAGCTGTGGATTGTTTCCCTCTTTGAGGGTTTTAACCACGTGATTATACTGGTGTACTGATTTCTGATCTGTTTGTGAGCGGTGACCTTTGATTCTTGATCTAAGGAACTTACCCTGTAAATTCCTACATGGTATCAAAGCCATTTTGAGGGCCGCATCCGTTGTTGATCAAAATCCAAAGTTGGTTTGACTACATGCGAATGTCGTTTTGTTGATCTACTATTTATGAACATTTTTGGGCTTGGAGAACTGCTCTTTTGTGTCTGGAGTCTCTGTTACAGTGAGGAACACCTTTCGTTTCATGCGAAAAGGTTTCCGACTGCCCAAGTTATGACAGTTTAGATCTGGAGGTATAAAGCATCTGTTTTGCAGTTATATTTGTTAATAGTTCTACTTATTTCGTTTCCCTATTTTTATTTTCGTTTTTAGGTTTTATTTATTTTTCGAATATATACCCTCTTCTCTGTATATGCTCTTTTTTGTGTGCTGCGTGCGATCTCAGCAAATTAGAAACAGGAAAAAGGGTTTTTTTTTCGCTATGTATGTTGTTTCACTACGTCTTTGTGTGATCTCAGGAAATTAGAAATAGTGAAAAAAGTGATAGTTTCCAGTAAGGCTAACCAAAAAGCTAACATTCTACTATAAGGCTTTGCATTTCGTTTGTTTTTTTCTCAGTTTTTGTGTTTTTTCATGTAGGAAAAGGCACGCACAAAGAAATTAAAAAAAAAAAAAAATTGCTTCCTCTTTTCAAACAATAACGTGATCCTTCTACTATCTCAATTCATGAGGGGTTAGTTTATGAGAATAGAGGTCTTGGGTTCAAGTCTCCTTCTCAAGCTTATTTTGTAAAAAGAAAATTTTCAAAGGGGCAGAATTTTTTTTAAAAAAGACCGCACTTCATCTCGTTCCCGTAACTATTCGGCATCTACAACTCAGATTTTTCAAAAGGCATAACTTCTTCATTCAGAAGCTGTTTTTCGGGCCGTTTTTTTTATATGGCCTAATTTTCGAGATATTTGGAGCAATTAGTTTAAGCTTTTCTCAGCTTTTTTTTTTTTTTTAAATGGAAAGTGCATGCCCGATTATTCTTAACAGCATCAATTATTTCCAATGGCTACCTCACATGGTAGATATAATTAGAAGTAAAGGGGTTTATAGAATAGCCATAGGACAAGAAACTAAACCTTCTGATGATGATAAAGTTTCTAAATGGGAAAATAAACAAGATCAAGCACAAGGGTTGATAGGCATGTCCATTACTAAAGATCTTTGATTTCATATCCTTAACATTGACACCCCTAATGAAACCCTGGAAAAGCTAAAAACTGTTTTTGGCATTCAAAATCAAATCAGGGCCCACCAGCTTGAAAATGAGTTTCTTACTTTGGACCCCAATAATTTCTCCTCCATTGAAGATTTTTTGTCCAAATTCAATACCCTTCGAATTCTTTTAGAAGGTTGTAAGATAAAAAAGGAAGATGGTAGCCTCATTTATTGCATTCTTGCTAAGCTTGGTCGTGCATACTCTGTATTTGTTTCTTCCTTCCATTCCACTAGGGAAGCCATCATTTCTTTAGGAACTGCCTAAAAGAACCATTCTTTTGATGCCTTTTGCGATTCTTTGACAAGAGAACAAGAAAACTCTTACACCTTGGTCTTATCACTTCTGGAAACGCTTCTAAGAAAGCCTTAGCAGCCCAGCAGCAACCATATCAAAAGAATCCCAAGAAGCAGTATCCTAAAAAGTATGGTCCAAAACCAAACAAGGGTCCTAAGCAATTTCAGCGACAAACTGAAAAAGAAACTCACCAAAATGATAAGGCATATAAAAACAAAGGAAAGAAGACAGATAGACATTGCAACTTTTGCAATCGTGATGGCCATTTAGAGTCCAAATGTTTTAAGAAGATGGAAGCCTTAGAAGCATCAATGAAGAAGCACAACATCAATTTGGAGCACTCTTCACTATCATCTTCAAGCATGGCACTTTCTGCTTGGGGTTTTCAAGCATCAAGATCTAGCTATGCATTAAATGTAACTTCTTCTTCTTCTCCTTCTCATGAGTGGCTCATTGATTCTGGATCTTCTTACCACATGGCCAAAAATAAAGCCATGTTTTCTTCTTTAAATGATTGTAACACCAAACATATTTATATTGGTGATGATAGATATCTTAATGTTGTAGGATCTGGAACCATTCATCTAGATAATGGTCAGTTTAATGATTTACTATGTGTTCCTGACTTGTCATGAAACCTTCTATCTGTTTATCAGATTACTCATTCAGGTGAAGGGAAAGTAGTAGAATTCTCACCTCATGATGTTATAATCAAGGACCTCAAAGATCCTAGACATATTTTACCTACTGCCATTGCTGATGATTCCACAAGGTTGTATAATTTTGACAAATTTGGGTCATCATGTCTTCCCTCCATTTTTGTTGCTCATAATGATGAAGTGAGCAAACTTTGGCATGAGCTATTTGGTCACTTAAACTATCGCTCTCTTCAAACTCTATGTAAGGAATATATGGTGATGGGCTTTCCTATGGTATCTTGCCGAGATGGTGTTTGCTCCATATGTGTACTCGGAAAACATCATCGGGATAGTTTTGACAAACGTGCCTCTTGGCACGCTTCAGCCCCTTTACAACTTGTGCACAATGGTTTATGTGGTCCACTTCCTGTTGTTTCTTTCTCTGGTTGCAAGTACTTCTTAACTTTCATTGACAATTTTTCTAGACGCACTTGGGTATACCTCTTAAAACTCAAGAGTGAAGTTTTTAACATGTTCTTGGCCTTTAAGGCCTTTGTTGAGAAACAATCTGGACATCAAATTCTTAAGTTAAGATCAGAAAATGGATGCAAATATGTTAACAAAAAATTTATCAACTTCTGCACTGAGCATGGCATTCAATTGCAACATACCATTCCATATGCTCCACAACAAAATGGTGTAGCTGAAAGGAAGAATCACACCTTAAAAGAAATGGCTAATTGTATGCTTCAATCTAAATGACTTGGTCTCAATTTTTGGGCAGAAGCCATTAACTGTGCAAATTACATAGTAAATCGCACTCCTACTAAGGTTTTAAAGAATATAACTCCAGAAGAAGCTTGGAGCACAATCAAACCAGATGTAAGTCACTTTCGTGTTTTTGGAAGTGATGCTTGGGCCCATATTCCAGATGTGAAACATAAAGCCTTAGAACCTAAGAGTGAAAAATGCATTTTTTTTGGATATTCTGAAGATGTCAAAGGATATAGACTTCTTCAACCAAAATCCAAAAATATAATCATTAGAAGATATTTAAATTTTGATGAAAATATATTGGCCTGTGAGCCTAGCTCGGCGGGTGTGCCAACTTTGGCATGCGAGCCTGATTTAGCATATGTGCCACCTCTCTCTCTCTCTCTCTCTTCTATTTTTAATATCATTCCTTCTAGTTCAGATGATGACAGCGAGGATGAAAATCCTCCTCCACCTCTTGAAATTTTTCCTTATACTCCACCGCTTCCAAGATGGGTCCGTTCTAATCGAGATGTAGCAGGTTCTCTTGCAGGTGACCCTGCCGATCGACGACGTACACATTCTCATTTCGAAAGAGCTTCTTCCTTATTGGCTCAAGTTCCAGAAAATCCTGACCCAGAAACCTTTGAATAAGCCTCCGGTCATCCAGCTTGGGATGAAGCTATGAATGAAGAATATCATTCCTTATTGGCGAATTATACTTGGGATCGTGTTCCTCTTCCAAAAGGAAGAAAATTTGTCAGATGCAGATGGGTTTACAAAACAAAGTTTGGAACAGATGGAAAAGTGGATAGACATAAAGCTCGTCTTGTCGCTAAAGGATTTTCACAAGTTGAAGGCATTGACTATACTGAAACCTTCTCCCCTGTTGGGGAAATGAATTCTATCCACCTTGTTTTTTCCCTTGTTGCTTCCTTTAAATGGGAAGTCCATCAGATGGATGTTAAATCTGCCTTATTACATGGAGATTTACATGAAGAAATCTACATGGAACAACCCCCTGGCTTTATCCAAAATGACTCTAGCGTTGTTTTTCACCTTAGGAAGTCTCTCTATGGTCTCAAACAAGCTCCTCGGGCTTGGTATGCCAAAATGGATAGATTTCTATTAGATAATTGCTTTTCTAGGTGTCATTTTGACAACACTGTCTACACCAAGAAAGTGGGTAAGTCCTTCACCATCCTTGTTCTTTATGTTTATGATCTTATCCTTACTGGTAGTGATCCAAACCATATAAACCATGTGAAGTCTAGCCTCAAAAAGAAGTTTGAAATGACAAAATTAGGACACTTGCATTATTTCCTTGGTCTTCAAGTCTTGCAATCCAAGGAATGCATTACCCTCTCTCAATCCAAGTATGCCTGTGATAGTCTACACCACTTTCACATGGAAGACTATAATTCAGCCCCTTCTCCCTTTCATTCTGGAGTCAAGCTTTCAGTCACTTGTACTACCCCTGAAGTTGATGCTACCTTATATCGTCAACTTGTTGGTAAACTTCTATATCTAACCCATACCCATCCTGACCTTTCCTTTGCCGTTGGTCTTGTTGCTTGGTTTATGCACCAACCTCATGAAAGTCACTAGAAAGCAGTTAAAAGAATACTTTGATATATTCGAGGCACAGTTCAAGTCGGGATTCATTACAGTGCAGGAGTATCTCCATTGTTGATTGGTTTCATTGATTTTGATTGGGCTGGTGACCCTGACGATTGAAAGTCTACTACAGGATATGTATTCACTCTTGGTTCAGGACCTATTACTTGGTCTTGTAAGAATAAAAGTGCCATCTCTCTTTCTTCGGCAGAAGTAGAGTATCGTGGTGCAGTTGAAGCCAACAATGAAGCCATGTAGCTTCGTCAAATCCTCTCTGAATTCGGTCTTCATCAGCAGCATCCAACTACACTTTGGTGTGATAATCAGAGTGACATTCAGCTACGTAAATATCCAGTTTAGCATCAGCATATGAAACACATTGAACTCCACATACACTTCATCAGAAAGCTCATTCATGATCGTATTATTGAAGTGTATTACTGTCCAACCAAATATCAAGTAGCCAATATCTTTACAAAGGCTCTCACAAAAATGAAGTTTACCCAACTTTGATCCATGATTGGAGTTCAGGAAAGTTTTCATTAAGGGGGGATAGGCTCTAATGCCTCCTTCCTTCTCCTATTGTGTCACTTTTGTAAAGCCTTCAATCCTATCCCAATTTTTTCTTAAGTGGGGATGTTAGGATATTTCGACACATAGGAAATAGGCTCCTTTTGTGTCACCTTTGTAAATCCTTCAATCCTATCCCAAGTTGTTCTTAAAGGGGGATTTTAGGATATTCCAACACGTAGGAAATAGTTAAGAATAACTTAGTCTAGTGTAGAGTTAGGTAAAGTGTGTTTCTTTACCATGTACATTTGTAACTTATAATCCGACGGTCACGATTTGCAGTCATCTGACGGTTATCTCTCACCTCGGTATTAACGATACTTGATTCGTGGCTTAACACCTAATTGGTCCATGATCTCTATTTAACAAGCATGGAGGGTCATTTGTTCGATAACCATTTATGAGAGAAAAATATGTAAATTTTCTTTTTATATTAATAAATTTCCTGAAGTGGTCGCGTTGGCTCAGGCCGTGGACTGTTTCCCTCTTTGAGAGTTTTAACCACGTGATTATACTGGTGTACTGATTTGTGATCTATTTGTGAGAGGTGACCTTTGGTTCTTGATTTAAGGAACTTACCCTGTAAATTCCTACTTCGGGTAGTACCCATAATTTTATTCATTGTAAGGTAGCCAAGGAATTGAATTGTTTCTTATACCCATCACCAGAATGTTCAGTGATGGTTGCAAATGGAGGAACTATAAATTTCTCAGGAAAATTCCATAATATCAAGATAGCCATGGGGGAATATGTCTTGAATATTCCAATGCTTTTCCATCCCAATGGGACGTTTTGATGTTGTACTAGGAGTACAATGGTTACAATCTTTGGGGCCGGTAGCTTTTAATTTTCAAGAACTTTTCTTGAAATTTTTGGAAGGAAGGAAATATTCGAATTACGGGGTATCACAGGGAAGCTAGGAAAGATAATAAGCTCTAATGTCATGAAAAAGCTTCTGAAGAAATAACAACGAGGCATAATTGCACAATTATGGTCACTAGAAGTTCCAACATCAAAATCATCTACTTCTCCAGATCTCCAAAGAGTCTTGGAAAATCATTCCGATGTGTTTGATACTCCCAAAGGACTCCCACTGATTCGTGATCATGATCATGCTATTCATTTGATTCTGGGAAGTGTTCCTCCAAACATCGGGCCTTATAGATATCCTTATGTCCAAAAGAACGAAATTGAACATATGATTGCAGAAATGTTAGAGTCCGGAATAATTCAACCTAGTCAAAGTTCTTTCTCTGCTCCAGAAGTATTGGTGCACAAGAAGGATGGATCATGGCACATGTGTCCGAATTATAGGGAGCTCGAGAAGCTCATATTAAGATAATTTCCCATTCCTGTGATTGATGAATTACATGGAGCAATTTATTTTACCAAGCTGGATCTTCGTTTAGGATATCATCAAATTAGAATGAAGACTGAAGATATTCTGAAAACAACATTTTGAACTCATGAGGGTCATTATGAATTTTTGGTCATTCCTTTTGGCCTTACCAATGCACCTTTTACATTTCAAGGGTTGATGAATTCTATTTTCAAACCCTTCCTTAGAAAATTTGTGCTAGTATTTTTTGATGATATACTAATCTACAGCAGGGCTTGGAAGGATCATGTTCAACATGTTGACAGGGTGCTCAAACTATTGCAGGAGAAAAAATTATATGAAAAAACATCCAAATTTTTCTTTGGAGTACAAGAGGTGGAATATACGGGTCATATTGTATCTCATGAGGGTGTTAAGGTAGACCCTAACAAAATTAAAGCCATTAAGGAATGGAAAGTCCCCACAACCACAAAGCAGTCGTGAGGATTTCTCGGGTTAACAAGCTATTATCGAAAGTTTGTTAAGAATTATGGGAGAATAGTAGCACCTCTAACAACATTATTGAATAAAGATGAATTTTCATGGACTCCTGAAGCAACTAAGGCCTTTGAACATCTTAAAGAGGCAATGTGTCTAGCACCGGTCTTAGATACGCCAGACTTCACAAAAACCTTTATTGTGGAATGTGATGCCTCAAGAAATGGAATTGGTGTTGTTTTAATGCAATAAGGAAGACCCATTTCTTTTGAAAGTTGTTCAATCAATGGAAAGTATTTACAAAATGCTATTTATGAGAAGGAAATGTTGGCAATACTACATGCACTAAAGAAATGGAGACCTTACCTAATGGGAAGACACTTCAAGGTAAAAACTGATCATGATAGTCTTAAACACTTTTTGGAACTAGAAGAGCAACAAAAATGGGTCACAAAGATGTTGGGTTATGACTTTGAAATAATATACAAAAAAGGGAAGCTAAATGTTGTTGCAGATGCACTCTCAAGAAAGGGTGAAGAGGTGGAACCATTTCTTTGTGCCATTTCTATTACCCAACCAAACATTGATAACCGAAGCAAGGGATGAATGGAAGAAGGACGAAGAAGTGGACACTCATTCAAAAGTTGCAGCAAGATCCTAGTACATCTGATACATTTAGTTGGGAAAATGATTCCTTATGGTACAAAGATCGCTTATATATTTGCAAGAATTCCCAACTAAAACAAAATATTCTTTTGGAATTGCACACTTCTCCTTTAGGAGGACACTCGGGATTTTTAAAAACTTACCACAAGGTGAAGAAAGAATTTTTTGAATGGTCTTAAATCTGATATTCAAAATTTCTTGGCGGAATGTTTGGTTTGCCAGCAAAATAAAGTTGAGACAATTAAGACCCCGGGTCTCCTACAACCTTTATCCATTCCAAGTCAACATTGGGAGGATATTTCAATGCATTTTATCACAAGTTTACCTAAGTCCAAAGGAAGGAGTATCATCATACTGGTAGTTGATAGACTTACCAAGTATGCACACTTTTGTGCATTATCTGATCCATTTAAATAAGTATAATTGCTACTGCATTTATGGAAACAATTCAAAAGATCCATGGAAACCTGAAGATTATTGTAAGTGACATAGATCCCATTTTTACAAGAAATTTTTGGACGGAATTATTTTCTTGTTTGGGTACTCAACTAGCTCATAGCTCATCTTATCATCCTCAATCCGACGGTCAAACAGGGATAGTGAATAAATGTTTGGGAGGATATCTTCGTTGTTTTGTATCTGATAAGAAAGCACAATGGGTCAAGTGGTTACCTCTCGTTGAATGGTGGTATAACACTTCCTTCCATACTGTAGCAAAAATGACCCCATTTATGGAACTTTATGGATATCATCCACCTTCCATCACTTCTTCTTTAAGGGAAAACTCTAGGGTTCAAGCAGTGGAGGATAACATCGAGCATCAACAAGAAGTTCTCTAAATCTTAAAGGATAACCTAAATTTGGCACAAAATCAAATGAAACAACAAGTAGATCAACATCGTAGTGAGAGAAGTTTTGATGTGGGAGACCTGGTATTTTTACGACTACAGCCATACAATAAAATGTCCCTCAAGCAAGCTAATAAGGATAATAAATTATCGCCAAAGTACTATGGTCCTTACAAGGTGTTGCAAAATATTGGTACTATGGCATACAAATTGGAGCATCCTGATTCTTCACGAGTGCATCCAATTTTCCATGTTTCACGCTTAAAAAAGGTTATAGCGGACAAACTTCCATTTCAAACAATATTGCCAGAACTTGATGAGGAAGGAAAAACCATATTGGAACCTGAAGCAGTCACGGAAATAAGAACTCGACAACTACGAAATCGATCAATTTTAGAGTATATCATCACATGGAAGAACTTACCCACTGAAGATTTTACATGGGAGGATGAGAATTTTGTACAAAAGCATCCAAAGCTACTCAAGTGTTGAGGACAACACTTTTTTGAAGGAGAGGAGCATGTTAGGTCCCTATATTACTAGTATAGTCCCTTATTGTTGTTATTGTAACCCCCTTATTGTTATTGTTCTACCCATGTAACCCCCATATTATTACTATTGTGCCCTTACATTATTATTGTTAAGTCAGCTAGGATTAAATTGTGGCCCCACTAGGATTACATTGTGGCCCCATGGACTCCTATATATAGAAAGGAGGTTTTTTCATTTGTATCATCCAAGAATTTTTCATTCATATAATGTATTGGAGGTTGCCCCCTCAAAGTGGCTTATTTCTAAGGCGTTGATATCTCTTTTCTTCTATTTTTGGAGCTAGTTTCACAACAACTTCGAAGATCACTGAGATACCCCCATTGTTATCTGATATGAAATGCACCACAGATTCCAGAACTTCTTCATGGGAATCCATGTAAAAAAAATTTGAGGATGAAGAACCCAAAATAACTCAAAGGGAAGCCACGGCTGATGATTATTCATCACCTTCTGAAACTACTTATAGTGATCTCGCCAATTCCTTCCTTCATCACATTTATGCTCAACCTAATATCCTACCCTACACAGACATGGTTAAGTGGGTTATTGATAATCTGAATATTGCAGAAAGGACATTCCTAACTTCAAGGCAGACTACAATTGGATCTTTTAGAGCTGAAGACTTGAATAAAATGTATCATCTTCCTGATCAAAAGAATGTATATGATAAGAATCTCCTTTAAAAATTCACAAACTAAAATAAAGTATATTTGGAGTCAATAAGGTAGTGGAGACGTGATCCAAACAAGCACAAACATGATGATAAGGGTATGTACTCCATATCTTCTATCATTGGTCCACATTGCTATATCACTGGAATGATGTGTAGGTTGTTTGGGTAGCCTAATACAACTAAGTTTTTAGTTGAATGGGTTCCCCTCATTGATGTTGTATCATATTCTTACATAATGGATTGAGCCACTATTCTCTATAATAATATTTCCACCCAAATCCTAGCCTACAGAAAAAACCAAAAATTCACTACCAAAATAGTACCCCATTTTTATATGAGCATATACATCATGGACGTCATGTGATTTACCTCTGATTTACCATCCAAGGGATGGAAGTGGGCTTTGGAAGACCCTACCCCTATCCACATTTATCAAAAGATCCTCTGGGAGTCTAATTACCAATCCCATTTTTTAAAAATATGCCATGGATTCATGTTACCTTTACATCAAGATGTATTTGGTGAAAAATCACCAAGGTTATCCAATGAAGCCATAGATAATTTCATAGCTATAGGAAAGTGATTCAAATAAGAGTTATTCACATATGTTATGGTTTTAATAGTTTAGCCAAGACTCATGTCCTCCCAATCTATGTGCCTGATAAACTCTTGGCCCGAGAAATTTCTTATAAAACTGTGGGAAATGGTTTAACCAGTGCCCTGAAGCAAGCCAAGAAATCTGCATGGCCATCATTTCACATCCATTTTCACATATATGCTTTGGATCATTTCAAGCACACTAGGCATGAAATTAACCATATAAAGTGCCTAAACTTTCCCACCATTCTCGACAAGCAGTATAACCCAAACAAAGTGGCTAAAAAATTTACAATTGCAGTTAAAGTGAGACAATTTTTACATGAACCTAATGAATTTGATGATCTATTTGAGTCTGCTGAAACATACCTACAGTTAGAAAATTTGGAAGAAATTTTTCTCAATCCAGAACAACTTAATGAGTTCAAAGAATGCAGGAATAAAATGTTGTAGAATATCCCACTTGACACATTGAGGGTTTCTCAACCAGTTTTACAAACATAATAGGATTCAACATGGTTTTCAAAGGATGATGATGAAACACAAAATACAAAAGAGACCACATCTATAGAGCAAAAAACTGGTGAAAGATTGTTTAGTAGTGAATTAGATCAAGTCTGGATTTAATTGGATCAGCAAATTAAGGGATCGCAAGAGGAGAAGACCTCAAGACCAAAAGAAACAATCAACACCCTTGAGACCAATAAGTAGAGCCAACTTACTATTGGGGCTTCTGATAAAGCGGTTAATATATAAGATGTTGAATTCATCCCAACATACCCTTCTTCAGAAACTGTTCTTAATATTGAAGAGCTTGGACATCTGCTTCACATATTTTACAGTTCCAAGCATAGGGTTGTAATGAGCAGACAAAGAAAGTGGAGGAGATTTAATAAATCCCAGGCACTATTTCATAGAGATGTACCAATTTATGTTGTATGGAAGGATCCACAAACCAACTCCTCCAATGACTTACCCAGACTATCGCAGTTCGCAGGGGCCTATGCAACAACAACCATTGGCAAAGCTTCAGAAGTGCAGCAATTGATAAAAGATAAAGATGAAAGAATTCAATAGCTAGAAAAGGAATTTTTCAAAGAGAAACGAAGCATTGACCATCAGTGGCAAGTACAGTTGTCACAATTGCAACACAGCTTTGATGAAATTAACTTCAATATCAAAGTGATATCAAGATTAAAGATGCCCATGTACAGGAACTTCAAGATAGAATTGAGAAATTAAAGGAAAATCCTAAGATTAAATATTTTAAGAAGGAATCGGTGGAAATTAATACCCTTTTAGCCCAGCAACAAGTGGTTTTTGAAAAAAATTGGCATTTTTCAATGATCTATGCAATAAAATTGATTCATTGATGAATCAATTTTTCGATCTGAGGAAAAATTTCGAAGGAATTGATGAAAATATTTATGAATTTAGAACATGATAGGACAATGCAGCAAAAAGAGCAGCACACCTTCCTAGAATAGAGGATACATAGAAATAACTCATCTTCACAGATTGGTCTTTAAAATTAAAACTAGCAGAAAGGGCCATCTTCAGAGCAAGGGATATTCCAAGTAATATTACTGAGACTGTCAGCGATAATATGTTTAGCACCAATATTATTCTGGAATGCCCAATTGGTTCTATTCCCTATGTTAAAATATTATTGAAATCATGGCAGGAATGATTAAATAAGAAGGACGATAACATTAAGAAATTATCAAAATTAGACTTTGAAAAGTATTGGAAATATCTGGTAAAGCCACATAGCCAATGGCTAATGTTGTGATGCCTTGCCGAGACAACTTCTCACATGCCTCCTCCGCTTTCAAATGCAATGTACATAAGACAAAAGTTGCTAGCTCAGCCTCCTGAATTAAATCCAATGATGGATATCTATGAGCTCAAGCAAGAAATGGGAGAGAAGCCAACGTCCCATTCATGAGCTTGTTATTCAAAACATACTATATTTTTGTCTTGTTATCTCTTATTTTAAGGACGGTTGTTCAAACCTCCTCAGCACTTTAGGTATTTTCTATTTATATATTTATATATTTAACTATATAAAACCTTTCATGTCTTGAAGAAAAGGGTTCTGATTTTTTTTAAGGAAATCTTTGAAAAGTTGCACTACTGTTCTTTTTAAATCATCTTAATAGAAAGGTTGGACCAAGGATATTTCTTTCATGAGCAAAGTTGTGATATATCTGGTACTTTTATCTTTATATGATTGATGTGTTTACATGTGATTGATAGTCATAATTTTTTTTTTTAAATGTCTTATATACATTCCCTAAATACAATAGAGCGTTAATTCACTACTAAACATGTGAGATTTCCATTTTCAAATGTATGTACAAGACAATCATTTCTTTGATGTGATATGCATTTAACCATTAATTTTATTAAATATTTAATCAAATTAATTACCTTTACTTGTTTATACTTCTTTAAGTGTTTCAAAATCTATATTATCTTTCACTTAAGAAAATATTTGAATTTGCATACTATTGTGGAGGTAAATCCCCTCTGCGGACATAGGCGATCCCTACTAGCCCAGA
>CM076584.1:419741966-419841470 GCA_034641835.2 Pinus albicaulis
CATGAATTGCATCTACATATACATTGGAGTTTCCAATGATAATAATGCAGTCAATGAGAGTGGGATTACATTGAATTGGTCTTTGTAATCAGCTTGGATTGCGCAGTGGAGGCAGGCTAGCAGGAGGGCAAAGATCGGTGCATGGATTTGCAAGATTGGTTTGTATTAGTGTATGATGATTGTACTGTACTGAGAGCTTGTGATAAGCTTTGTATGCTTTGTATGAGATTTTCATATGATCTCCATGATACATAATATGATAGTTGGGGTTTTTAGCTTCAGGCTTTCCCGTTAAACAACTGTGTTATGTGTGTTTTTATTGCTTCATGTGTTTTGCAATTGTTGATTAAATTTCCACAAGAATTATAGTGGAAGGATTCTGTATTTAGCAAGAAGATAAATATTGTTAGATCAGGAGATTCTGGATATATACATGCATATTGTATATAATTTCTACATGGTATCAGAGCTGTGTTATAGATTTTCTACATGGAATGAGAGCATGAATTTTTGGGTGCGTGAGTTTGCAGAGAATATCTGAAATTTTTGGTGTAATATTTTTAGAAACAAATAGCATATTTGGATTCCTTGCGAAAAAACACCCAAATTGAAAAAAAAAAATCGGTCGAATCGGAGCTCGGATGAGGGAGATATCGTCGATTTAAAATTAGCTCTTTTGTTAGAAAATTTTGCAACGGCGGGACAATTGCAATGTGCGTGAGCCAAGAATCTACATGCACTGAGGTACAAGATGCATGAAAAGCTTTGAGGAGCAAAGCAGAGGTTAGTGACTTGGTGGTTGAGAGGGAGCCTCTCAACATGTAGCGTGAGGACAAGTATCTCGAAGGTTATTAGGCGACCACAATGGAGATGCGAAGAATCTTTACAGACTTGAAGTAGATGGGATTTCTATGGAGCTTCCTACTGTTGGGAAGTGCAAGAAAGCCATGCAATTGAAGCTTGAGAGGGAGCAGGATTTGCATGCAGGTAAGAGTGAACCTAGGGATGTGGAGCAGCCACAAGATGAGGATCATGGAGTGGGAGAAACCACTCATGCAGAGAAATTTCGTGCCAGATGGGCAGAGGGAGTGCATGCAGCTATACCACCGGGTGAGAGGTGGGGCGACATGCATGATTAATCCCAAGAGGAGATTTCTGGGCAGGATTCATGAGATGGTGTGGATCTCATGAATTGAACCTGGCTACGAGGTGCCCACAGCACAACAGTAGCATGATCATTTGGATTGATGCATTCAAATCAAAGTGATAGTGTCGGATACTGGAGCGCGAATCAGAGTTGACAGCAAGTGCAGAGTGCATGGGTGCAAGATTTCAACAGCGCAGTGGTTCCTGAGAACATGTGCGAGTGCTAAGCGAGAGAGTCGAGATTTTGATAGATCGTGGGCGATTGAGTTGTTTGGAGCCTTTCAGTTTTGGCAGTGTTGCAGCAAGAGTTGCAGAGCAGATGCATGGAGTTGCGGGGCACTTGCAAAGGTTGCAGGGCGAATGCATGGAGTTGCATGTCGCATGCAAAGACATTCTTTTCCTGTTGAGAGGGAGTGTTGAAGTTTGCAACAAGAAACAATGAAGGAGGCATCCTGAAACATCATCCTTGATCTTAGTTGGAAAATAATCACCTAAACTAGGCGGGGCTGTTGGCCAGATAAATCGTTCTTGCAGACAAGACCGATCTCCCTAGTGTCGGAAGACAATCTAGCAACAAACGAACAACTAAGTTTGTCTTTCTCTAAGTATATTCGTTTTACAAATAAATGCTATGAAGGTGTCGATCCTACCTTAGATCCAAATGCTTATTTGCGGTCGCAGTGCTTCCGTTGCATCAATAATCCTTCATTGCAACAAGGGCCCTTTTGTCACAAGAAAGTATCATCTTTCGTTGATCTGCAATCACAAACAAGAAAATATCAATAGCACCTGTATAACAAATAATCATAAAACATACCTATCATAGTGATCAAGGAATCTATGAAATAAACGATCAAACGACAGCTTATTGAAATAAAAAATCGAACGACAATTTATTGAGAAAAAACAGAACTTGATTGTATTAATCTTAAAATATACGGAAGAACCTTACAACCTTAGCCTTGATGTTCGAAAGGCCTTCCCGGGGTCCGAAGCAGGAATCTCCTCTACTTTGATAAGTCTTGCACTCTTCCTCCAGAAGCACAAAGAGGTATGTGATCTTTCCTCTCAAAAGCTCAGCAGAAGGAAATCTAAATCTCAACAGCACTTCAGCTCAAAAATCTTCTCCAAAAAACTTAACCTTTGAGGCTACCCAATGCCTCCTTTTATAGAGCAGATGAGGAGGTTAGGATTCCACCTTTAAAGGGATAGAATCCTCCTTCAAAGGGATAGGCTCCTCACATCAAGAGATTAGTTCCTTAAGGTGTGGGATACATGCACCTTACCAAAGCGTACTCATCCCCAAAAAATCTCATCCAGAACCTTCTAGAATTGACCAAAATTCAACTTTTTCGGTTTAATTTCGCGCATTTTTAACTTTACAGGGGTACCGCAGGCATTACACTGGAAAAGTGCGTTCTAGAACGTAGTTTATCTTCACATTACATGCGGACCCTAGCTAAAAACGCAGGTAGGCTTCATATTAATTGCGTACCCAAGGTTTTTTGAGCTTTTTAGGGTTTTCCCTTCATTTTCAGGGCATGGAATGAGGAACAAAGGTTGTAAGACTTGCAGAAGAGGTATGTATGAGTGTTTAATGAGCTCATACAGTCAGCAGAATGTCAAGGTGACATTTTTCAGTGTAACGGGGCCCACACAGGCTATTTTTAGGTGTATGTCTATTTTTAGACATGGTGAGCATATTCTATATATAGTAGGAGGCTATTTGTAGATGGTTGGTCAAATGTGAAAAATAGATGAAATTCTATTTTTAGAATATTGGGCGAAGTCTATTTATAGAGCGCTGATCTAAAAATAGATGCATGTCGATTATTATTAGCTCTTAATAATAATCAGACTCTAAACATCAACTTATTCTCTTGGACCACTTCAGTTTAGTGCACGGATGTGGCACAACAGCTGACAGAAGGAATTACGCTATTCCTAAGGGTTTACTGGAGCTATTGCATGAAGGACTCAGTTAGAACTCAAGTGGCAAAGTTATGACATAGTTGAAAGAAGTAGTTATGGAGTTGTATTCAGTTTAACTCAGTTAGACTCAGTTGAGCTAGTTGTATCTAGTCTAACTGAATGATACACTAGTGAGAGTGGAGTGAATTAATTAGTTAATTAATTCACAAATAATAACTCATTAATCAACTGAAAAATACAGCAGTTAACTACAGTGCATGTTAGATCCAGTGGAGACCCAGCGGAGAGATAGGTGATAGGGAAAGATGGAATATCCATTGTGACTACTAGTGATGCATGGATTGCATCTACATATACATTGGAGATGCCAATGAGAACAACACAGTCAATGAGAGTGGGATTACATTGAATTGGTCTTTGTAATCAGCTTGGATTGCGCAGTGGAGGCAGGCTAGCAGGAGGCAAAGATCGGTGCATGGATTTGCAAGATTGGTCCTGATTAGTGTATGACGATTGTACTGTACTGAGAGCTTGTGATAAGCTTTGTATGCTTTGTATGAGATTGTCATATGATCTCCATGATACATAATATGATAGTTGGGGTTTTTAGCTTCAGGCTTTCCCGTTAAACAACTGTGTTATGTGTGTTTTTATTGCTTCATGTGTTTTGCAATTGTTGATTAAATGTCCGTAAGAATTATAGTGGAAGGATTCTATATTTAGCAATAAGATAAATATTGTTAGATGATGGGATATATACACACATATTGTATATAATTTCTACATCCGTTGATGTACAAGATCTTCCACCAGGGGGAGCATTTGGTCCCTGCTACAACTGCCTCCTCTATTTTCTTTTGAGTCCAGAACAATGTTTAAGTCTCCGACTAATATGATGTTCTTGGGAGAGTGGAGGTCTAAAAATTCATAAAGAGATTGCCAACAATCACTCTTTTCAGCATAGAGCATAGGAACATAAAGATTAAAAAGAGAAAAGGTTAGCTTAATTTTGGAGTGCCTCAGCTCGGTAAATATCCAGTGCTGGATATCAAAGAATTTTTCCAGTTGAAATTGATCCTTCGACCACAGAGTAGCAATTCCACCTAAGGAGCCCCTTGCACTTGCGACCTTTCTTGCATTTTTCTTCCATTTTGATCTGTTGATGTCGAGAAGTGTGTCCCCATCGATTTTATTCTCTTGGAGCATGAGGATTTCAGGAAAGGTCCATATTCAGGAGGTCTTTGATGGCTTCTGATTTCATTGGATTCCCCAAGCCTCTGCAATTCCAAGAGACTAATCACATTATTTAGTGTTGGATGGGTTGGTAGCTCCTCCCTTGGGAGGCGTTGTTTTGGTGTTTCTCTCGATGGACATTTTGATTGCGGATTGGATTCCTTAAGTTTTTTTGTCTTTCTGCCTCTTCTTCCTTGGCTTGTTTATGCAATTTTTCTTCCCACTCTTTTCGAAGGCCTCTCAAAGGTCTTGTCCTTCGAGGAACAAGCGTTTTCCAATGGCTTCTTTCTTATTATTTCAGCATATGAGGGAGGGGAGGAAGTATATAGGGTTTCTCTAGAGAGGACTGCCTCTTCGTTACCTTTTCCCAAAGAGGAGGAATTGTTATGCTGTTCAATGCCTTCCAATGTTGATTCTGGAGGCTCTACTGGGGTGTTAAGCTCTTCAATAGGATTTTCGGATTCTACCTGAGAGGGAACGAATCTCCCTTACCAAAGAGTCTGTCCTGATGTTGGTGCATTGATCCCTTTTGTGGCCCCTTTTCCTTTAGCTTTTGTCGGAGTTGTTTTTTGAACTAGGGTCTATTGCTCTCCTTTCTATTTCTCGTTGGCTTCTTCCACCTTCTTTTTGAAATGCCTTGTGAAATGGCCATAGCCATGGCAATGCCTGCATTTAAATGGAAGTTGTTCATAATCCAGCTCCTGTATATGGGTCCATTCGGCAACTGTTAGTTTAATAGCTTCCGACAACCCAACTTCCAAATCTACCTCAACGCATATACGTGCGCATGAGTATTGGTCTTTTCTCACTGCTTGGTCGATATAATTTCCGAGGGTATTTCCAATGGTTTGCAGAGACTTTTGGATCCAACAATGCAGTGGAGATGAGGGATACGTACCCACACTGGAACAACTAAAGGCACATCTTGAGCAGGATCGAAGTCGGGGGTCCATTTGTTTAAATATAGTCCCTGAAGACCCATAAAATACAGTCCATTTCTGAAAATGAGGCTTCTCTCTTCCACATTTTCAAACACAAATACAAAGAATCCTTTACCTACAAAGTGACTTATGATGCCTTCTGATACCAACGGAGTCCAATTTCTCTACACCTAATCTTCCATTACTTTGGGAGAGGGCCAAAAGCCAGTAAATTGCCCAATAAGCCCTCTTTCAGCAATATTCAATGCAGACTGACATGTTTCTTTGATTGGAAGGGCCACCGATGGATTGTTGTCCATCTTCTTCAAAAAATTTTGTTGTGAGTCTGTCAAAGGTTGTTTGTTGCTAGCCACTATCAGTTTCTTAAACGCAAGAAATTCCAAAGGAGGAGGAAGGGGAGCCTCGGGTCCCCCTCCTATAGCCATGGCGGCTAGGAGGTCGCAGATAGGTCACTCACAGAAGCGCGCGCTTATCCAGCTCAAAATATATTCGAAATGGGACGAAATTTAGCAAAGGATAGGGAACGGTATTTGCAGCAATATCACGTTGTGCATCCTTGATCCATTAATAGACGATGAATGTTGATATCATTAGAATGGATCGAGTTGATGAACCGAAGGAGGAGCAAGTGGTTCCCCTCAATACTATGGCTGAAAGGAATAAAAATATGGAGAGCCTGGGATCTTCTGCAACAGATTTTGCTACAGGTTGGCGATCAATACTGATGTTCCTCGTCGTGAACGACTGGGCATTACAGGTTTCAACATCGTGAATTTGATGGGACATTGAATTTTTCCTGGCTACCATCCGAGACGTTGGACCTTGCACCCATGGGGTCGCCTCAGCTTCTCACATGCGGGTCGAGGGTTCTAGTCACTAGACTCTCAAATACCTCTAGGAGTGGAGGATTGTGAATGTTTCATAATGTAGAAAGACAAACCAAAAAGGGGGGGGGGGGGGCCTGTTGTAGTTGTTTACATCTTGAATCGAAATTCATGGGGTTTGAAATATGAAGCGTTACGAAGAAAGCGAATCAACCATGATAAAACGTTACTTATTCTATGCTTACAGTATGCACAAAACCTGTGATATGCAGTGTGATGAAGGTTGAAGTATTGCAGGGGTAGAGGTCGATGTATTGCAGGGGCAGTTGTTACATTCTAGATATCATCATTCTGAAACAATGGGAAAGAGGAACAAATGTCTTATTGAAGGCTTGAGAGACGATTATTACAGCGGCAGTGACAGGTGAGTGTAATTAGAAATCATGCATTGGCAGAACACAGGGGAGTACATAGTAACAATTATGTAGTAATGAGTGATAGAGGTGCGATACACTAGACCTGAGAAGTGCCAGTCATTAGAGACCACCGAACATAGATATAGGGACATAGTGGAGACATTAGATGCACAAATACATTATTGCACATTTGTGCGTTGAATGAATTCTACCTACCTTGCATTAAATCAATGGTTGGACCGTTATCATATGGCATGCATTACCAGTGATGGGTCTGTTACATAAGAATTAGTTTCTTTGTTGAGTTGGCGTTGATGTTGATATTATGAATTGGCCTTATGGAATTTAAAACTTCAATGTTTTGGAAACACTATAATGTTACGGTTTTTGTTATACTATGAGTTACGGTTTGTGTTATACAATGATTATATCGCAACATCATACCGGTTGAGATGAAGGAACCACGTTCTCGTCATTTCCAAAAATTCCCTAACAAACTTGCAATGAGCTCCTCATGGGTCATTGTGGTTATGGTATTGTATATGTTCATCTCAAAAATCCGAAGAGGGTTGTGAACGAAATGACTGTTAGATAGGATGTTGAAATATTCCTGGATGGTATGAAGATATGTCGGTAGAAGTAGGAGTAGCACTTAAGCTAGTAATCTCGGTTTGGTGATTTTATGAGCATACATGTACTACAAACATTCAGTATTATGATCCAGAACTTGCATAATGTGCATGCAAAGTATTTTGTTCAACATCTTCCTTTGAATGGATGTTGATATATTCACTAGTTGATGGTGTTGGATGCATATGAATCCAATCGACAAGGATGCATAAATCTCATTGTATTTTTTTAACTTATCATCATTCTAATAAGCAAGTCTAGGCTATTATCTTGATGTGCTCCCAGATATTTTTAAAGGCTTCTGGTCGACTAGCTTCACAAGCACCAAGAAAATCCTTTAGTGTAGGTGAAAGGAATATTGATGCCACAATCCCACTCAGCTTCATCTCCTTCATATCACTTTCTGTTGTTGCCACAGAAGTTGCCACCTCTTTCATTGCGGCCAGGGAAGTGCAACTCAGTTGCTGATCTCTGGCAGCCGCTACTGTCAGCGTGCTTCCTTTGTAAAACATCACCATGTTTAGTTTCATGGAAGATCGCCTCAAACCCTCATAATTATAGTCCTAACAGTGTCAACTCACCAGGCCAGTAGAGGATAATAACGTTGAAGCAACGATTTTTTTTTTTTTTTGGTAAGGTAGGCTAAACTATATTGATTCGAAATAAAACATTACATATGCTACAGGATGAGTTGGTAAGCTGCGCTTATCCAATCCCAAACTTCATTGCTTTCAAAGTAGCACAGGTATGGGGATGCCTCCTTGGAGGAATCCAACCCTGTAATAACATCATATATGAAATTACAAAATGTGTCATGGCACTTGTAAAAGTAAAAGTTTTGTGATAAGAGTTGAAATAACAGAAAACTAAAAAGAGCTGAGCGACCGCGCAGTCATGGTGTTTTTGCATCGTCCTTGGTGTCTGGGTCCTCTTCCTCGATACGGTTGTCCTACTCCTGCGCTATGGCCTCCTCTTCAGCAGTAGGTTGACGCAGAGGCCTAGAAGCAGGTGCACAAAGAATGGGAGCGACAGGGTACTCAACATCCGGTACACGCGTCCAAATGCCCTCTGAGTCCATGGTCCATACGTCGGTGTCTTCCCCCACTACCTCCTGAACTGGAAGAGGCTCGCTTTTACGGGGCATGGGGTGCTCCTGGTGTGATATGGTGGATTTCCTGGGTCTGCTTCTGCCTCTTTTCATTTCCTGAACATGGGCCTCCTCCTCCTGGTTGTGCGCAGGGCTTTGAGGGGCATCCTTGGCATGACTTCCAGAAGAGGAGCCCTCAAAGGACTCTAAACGGTTATCGAGCCCTCGCTGGTAGCGTCCTGGGAACGCGCCTCTTTAGCTACCTCTGATTGTCCTTTGGCACAGTCACGGAGCCATGGGATAGTGAAGCAAAAGGGAGATGGGGGGTTGAGAGGTATAGAGAATATTCTTAGAGAAGAGACAGGAAGTGCGTAGCAGAGAGATATTGGGCAAGGTGGCGCGCAGGTGGGGGTTGCGCAACTGGGGGAGCTTGATGATGAGAGCGCGCATTCGGGAGAAACTAGCAAGGCAAGGGGAGATGAAGGGAGGTGCGCAGTCAGGGAGGTGCACGGTCGGGAGGGTCCCCAACAACCTGGAATTAGGGGGGAGGCTGCGCAGCGGGTGGAGTGCGTAAGTGGGTTGAAACTGAAGCAGAAAGGCTAAGAGGGAATTGTAATCTAGAAGGAGAAAAATTTTAATAACACTTTGCTGAGAGGCCTCCAATTTTGTAGACCTGTGGCACAAGCGTAGATGTTGTGCATTATTGTGACATGCTCACAGGTGTATGCTGCGACATTTCTCATATGGTAGCATGTGCTTTGCGTAGGATGAATTTTTCTTAACTTTTGTCTAAATGGATTTACCCCTTCCTTAATGGGTATCACATGTGAGATAATTCGTGTATCATAGGTTTTCAAATCATTGTAGGTCCACACGAACACACATTTGTATTGTTTTCAAATACGAACAAAGGCTTGTCGTTTTAGGTTTTAACCCTATATATAAATTACATGCAAATAATTCTTAAAACATAAAAATAAATAATGGCGAGAACATAAAATATACACAGAAACGTATGGCAGTGATTCATAACCATCTGGGAGCTCATTCAGATAATTGCAGCGGAGAGGTTCCACCCAGGGTGGTTGCTAGAGTTGCGTGTCTTCGTAATCCCTTGCCTCCATCACCTCATGTGAATTATTGCAGGGAGGTGGTTCCACTTTAGGTGAAGGCATGCGTTGCAGATATTCATCACCTCGAACGTGGGAGGGACGTTTTCATACGTGCACGTTATGTCACCCGCATCCAGGGAGAGATGGTCCTTTTGGATGAGAGTTTGGCATTCCATGCGTAAGGAGTCATCCTCAATCTGAGAGAGGTTGGAGTAATGCAGCGTGTTGTGGCTTTCCACACCCTTGTTGGGTAGGAGATCTGCAATATTGTTCGCTTTTCTGCGCACATGGTGAAAAGTTATTACTCTGTGATTTTGTATCAACTGTTCTAGGAGTTTGAGCTTGTTAGCTAGCCTCTATTTGGTGGAGACCTTTGAGGAGGAAGAGCCATGAAGAATTTGAGTGGCAGCCTGAGTGATGATTTGCGAGTCTCCCTCCATTTCCAATGGAAAATAGTTCAACTCGATGGCTTTGGAGATTCCCTGGATGAGCCCCTCTAACTCCGTGGAGTTGTTGCTATCCCATCCCATGTTTTCATAGAAGACCAGAAGGGGCTTACCCTAGGATTTCCTGAAGATACCTCTGAATCCAACATTTCCGGGGTTGCCTTTGGAGGCTCCATTGAAGTTGCATTTGAAGAAACCATTTGGTGGGGGATTCCATTATTTAGGTGCGATGGTTCTTCCGGCATTCCCTAAGGGGTTCTCCAAAGGGTTGTTTATGCTCTTATGCCAGTTGTTCCAAACGTTGCGTTCGACAGTAGTTGTCAAGAGATATTTTTTACTCCAGGGAGTTATGGCTAGAGTTTTTGTGAGATTGTTATGTAGCCTTGCCCAGATTTGCTCTCGGTTGGAGGCCTTGTCTTTAAAGATCTGATTGTTCCTTTCTTTCCACATGTTCTAGATAAGGAGGCCTGGAATCAACTGCTAGAGTCTATTCAGAAGGTTGCTAGAGTAAGGTTTTTTCGTTCACTTGCTGATGGTGTTGATGATGTTACCCCTTTCTCTGTTGGTGCATCTGCATAGAGTTTCAATCCTGTCTCACAGGGCATTGGATATGGGGCAGAGGTCCAAAAAGTAATCGATAGTTTCATGGTATTCTTGACATATAGGGCATCTTGAGGGTCCCACAAAACCTCGTTTCAGTAGATTCTCCCATGTGAGGATGCGTCGTTTACTAAGAAACCAAAGAAAGGTAGATACTTTGGGCTAGAGCTTGGAAGACCATATCTTCTTCCATATTTGATTGGATGGATCCAGGTTCTGATGTTGTAAGAGATTGTAGGCTTCCTTGGTGGAGTAGTTTCCACTTGGAGTATGGCCCCATCAAAGAATATCGGGTCCCTGTTGGGCTTTGATTCTTCTTTCAGTTATTAGTTCCTCCCAAATGTCTCTGTGATTTTCATTCTTCCAGTCTTCTTGTCATCTGTTAGTGTGAAGCCAGGTCCTGTAGCGTTGAGTTGTGTCATTGGTATAGAAATATTAGACACAGTTACATTGCCTTGCCTGTAAAATGGTGCTCTAAAGTGGTCTTGGAAAAATTGAGGAAAGACTGGGCATTCGCTGCTAGGAATCCTCCTAGAATTTGGCTTGAGTACCACTACACAATTCCCAAAAGCTATGGGTTTGGATCAACGTTTTTTGGTTGCTGGCCGCATTCCATATTTGGGATCCTCCTGGATCTATGTTGAATCTGATTAGGTCCTCCTTGGGCCAATTCCTTGCATATTTGGCCGCCCATAGGTTTTCCTAGGGTGTGTGAGGGTTGGAGACCCATTTCCACCATATAATAGCTCCCATGATACTATTTATGTGCTCTGGATCTCGAAGCCCTAGTCCACCATGTACTTTCAGTTTGCTGACCTCTTTCTAGTTTACTAGTGCCCATTTGTTTCTCTTTAGTTCCTCCCTAGAGAAAAGTCCTTTGCAAGTTACACATAGCTTTGAGGACCCATCTTGGAGCTGCTAGAACTGAGAAGAGATAGATGGGGAGAGATTGAAGGACCGCTTTGATGAGCACCATACGACCAGATATGTTGAGGGAACAGCGGGTCCAGTTGGATAATTTGGTTTCCATTCTATCCAGCAACGCTCGTCAGGAGGTGTGATTTATGGCTGTGTCTGTGAGAGGGGCTCCAAGGTATTTGGAAGGCAAGGAGGCTATGGAGAGGCCCAAAATGTGGGCGATGTTGCGCTGGGTGATAGGGGGAGTGTGGAAGAAGAAGATTTGATAATTTTTAGAGTTGACCTCTAT
Organism: Pinus albicaulis; assembly: GCA_034641835.2. Classification (NCBI taxonomy): domain Eukaryota; kingdom Viridiplantae; phylum Streptophyta; class Pinopsida; order Pinales; family Pinaceae; genus Pinus; species Pinus albicaulis. The sequence goes on from CM076584.1 coordinate 419,753,541, forward strand.
GCCAAATGCTTCAGAGAAATAGTCGAGTAGAGATTTGAGGGATCGGGCTTCCTGGACCGAGGGGTGTCCCATTATCATGTTCTCATCCACAAATTGCTGGTGGGAGATGGGGGGGGGGGGAAGAGATTGTGGAGGGGAATGCCCTGAAGGGTACCCGAGTGGATAGAGATTTTTAGTAGGCATCCCAGACCTTCTTCCATAATAATGAAAATGAAGGGCGAGAGAGGATCTCCTTGTCTGATTCCTCTAGAAGGATTGAAGGTTGCCGAAGGTATGCCATTGACCATAATGGATAGAAAGGGGGAGGATATCGAGCTCATTATCCATCAGACCCAAGTGTGGCTGAAACCAAAGGCTATAAGGAATATCTCGATATAATCCCAACTGAGTTTGTCAAAAGCCTTCGACAAATCAATTTTGAGAAGCATACCGAGTTTTTTGGAGGTCTTAAGAGAATGGATGACCTCGTGGGTTAAAATTATGCCATCAAGGATTTGCCTACCGTCTACATAGCCCGTTTTCTCTGAGGAAATGAGCAAGTGTAGGAGTTGCTTCAATTTGTTAGCTATAACTTTGGAAATGATTTTTAAATAACATTACAGAGTGCTATGGGTCTGTACTTACTTGGCATAGCCACATTGTCTTCCTTTGGTATGAGAGTGAGGAAGGTGGCATTGAGAGGTAGTATAAGCCAGTGAGTGGTGTGTGATTCTTCTACGACATCCCAAACCTCTTCTTTGATGGTTTACCAAAAGAAGTGGAAGAAGTTGGCGGGGAATCCATTCGGGCTAGGAGATTTCCCTTCCTTTAGTTGGAATACTGCTTGTTCAAATTCTACCAGAGTGGTAGCTTTAAGCAGCATCTGATTATGTTCTTTCGTGACCAATTTGGGTATGTGCTGAGTGATTCTCCTATGGCTTCATGTCACTGGATGTTGGGTTCTTGGAGGATATCCTTGAAGTGATTCGCAGCTCCTCCGTGATATCCTCTTGCTTTTCCAATCGATACCCATTCGGATTTTTGAGAAATGTGATTCTGTTGTGCATCCTATGTTGAATGGTGGAGCGATGGAATTTTTTTGTGTTTCTTTCTCCATATATGAGCCAAAATTTTTGTTTCCATAGGGTCTCTTCCTGACTTCTTCTCTCTTCCAGCTGGGTTGTTAATGATTTCTCCTTGTTCTCTGAGTCTGTCGAACGTCCTTCTGAGATGATTTTTTGTTGGAGCTGCTTCATTTGCTCTTCTAGTTCTCTTTGATCTTTGAAGATGTTTCCGAAGGTGGTCTTGTTCCACACCTTTAGTTTCCCTTTGATAATGCTCAGTTTTATCTGGAACTGATACATTTTTGTGCCTTGGGGCGTCGTAAGGGAGGAACACCAATCTGAGATGAGTTCTTTGAACCCTGGATGTTTGAGCCAACAGTGTTCAAAGTGGATGTGTTTAGGCATGGGCGTACCCGGTCTGAGCCATGTAAACTGTATCGGCCAGTGGTTAGAGCTAGAGGTCAGAATGGTGGTAGCTACAAGATCTCGCCCTAGATGTATGAAGTCTTCCGTGATGAGAAAACGATCCAATCGGGAGGCAATCTGCCTCCTCTTCTGTTGTTCCAAGTAAAGATGACATTGGAAGTTTGTAGATCTATGAGGTGATTTCCTTGGATGAAGTTATTGAACCCAGTGCTGTCCATATCCAGATGCGGCCTTCCTCCTTTTTTTTTCTTGTAGATTGGTTATCATATTGAAATGTCCTCCAAGTAGCCAAAGAGGTAGAGTTCGCTGGTTATTGAGATCAACAATGTTGTCGAGAAGCTCAGTTTTTTGTTGGAGATTCTGGGGGAAATAGACATTCGTGAGCAATCCATGGATGGTAGTTCTAATTAATGGAAAGTTGGATTGAATGAAGTGTCTATTGGCATAGAAATTCTATAGGGTGATGATGTGGGGGTTCCAGATGATTAGCAGTCCTCCTGAAGCTCCATTGGCATCCACCGCTAGTGTTTTGTAACCTTTCCATATCCTTTTGAAGATTGTGTTCAGAGTAGAGATGGAACATTTGGTTTCTTGCATGTAGAAAATTGCAGGGTGTTCCTTAGTAATTATTTTCTTGACAATCAGGTGCTTTGTGGGGCTGTTGAGCCCTCTGGTATTCCATGAGATGATATTCATTGAGGGGGGTTATGGATAAAGGAATATAATCGGGTTAACTTGGGTAATCTCCAAGATTCTACCATCTCTCTGCCCATTTCTACTGTTCTTTGTAGATCTATTTTTCTGCCACGTTTGCAGGATTCTTTTAGAATAAATTTGGTGTTCAGGAGCATACCGCCTTGAATGCCCAGGGAGGGGAGCTGTTGTGCTCGAGTGAGGATTTATTCCATCTCCTGGATCTACTACTGGGGTAATGAGAGAAAATCCTTATTTTTGCATGCATCTTCTAACCCTATGAGATCTAGGCCCCCAAAGTCAATGCTCTCTGGTTCTTCCTCCATGGATTTTGGGATTGGGTCCAATGCCATTCCTTTGCATTTCGTTGCAGATTTTTCCCCTGCATGTGTAGGGGTTTGGGGTATCAGAAAGGCTTTTGGTTGGGTCTTGGTTTGTTGAGTCTTTGAGGTCTGGGGTTGCTCCTGCAAATATTGCTCTGTCTCTTTGGGAGGTTCATTCTAATTTTCATTCAGCTGAGTTAGGGCTTTGAAGTTGTTGCTTGTAGCTGGGCCTTTTTTATTCTGGTTAGAGTTTGACCTCTTGTTGTTCCTTTTCCTACTTGCTACTTTCATAAACCCTTCGGTAAAATAGTCATTTGATTCATTGTTAGCTGACACCTTTTGGTTTAGGGGGAAATATCTGAATAGGTGCCCGTGTTGGTGACACCTTTGGCATCTGAAGGGTACATGTTCATAATATACAGTTTGAATCCATTCATAATCGTCATGCAACAGACTTACCTCACCAGGGAGCGACTCTGCGATGTTCATGTAGATGCAGGTTCATGCGTATGCTGCATGTCGGTTGATCTTTGTTTCCTCTGTCGTTTTGATGAATTATCCTACGACGTTGCCTATGTCCCGTAGAGTCAGCTCATCCCAGTAGTCCTGGGGGAGGGTGTAGAGCCGGATCTAGACTGGAGCCCATGTGAGATCTTGCTTGTCTGGATTGAAGCGTTCTACCAAGTTGCGCAGGTATAAACCTGCCGAGTCGAAGAAGTATGGCCCTCCGTCCATGATCCAATTTTTGTCTTCAATGAAAATGAAGATCACATTGAAGAAGCCTTTGGTGCACAGCTGAAGGTCGATGTGACCCTTGGGCTTCCATTTGGAGGAAATACATCCTAAGAGGGTTTTTTCTGTTGGCCAAAAACCCATGAACTTGCCTATCAGTGCATGGTCCTTCATGAATTGGATTCTTTCATTGATTCGATGCGCAGGGAGCTCGATCTTGGTTCTTGTGGTAGCTTTGGGTATGCATGTGGATGAAGTGATGTTTGCTGCTTCTGCTTCTGTTGTGGAGGTCGGTTTCGCTATGGGAGTCACCCTGATTGTGTCATGAAGCGGGCCAGAGTTCTGCTGACGATCGTTGTCAGCCCCTACTGCCGCTCCTGTGGTTGAAGCAATGATATTATAATACAAAGTCGACTGTTAATACATGGAAGCGGCGATACTATAATACATGGAAGCAACGATATATAATGCAGCAATATTATAATACATGGAAGCAACGATATTATACAAAGTCGACTGCTAATTCCAATACGAGAAAAATGACTTGATCCAATTTTTTTTTGGTGACCTATCAATAAACGTGATGAATCGTTTGTGTCTAGTTGTTTCTTTTGCATTCTAAAAGCTAAAGAAAGCATGGTTGCACCTAGACGCTACCACTCAGAAGAAAAAGTCCGTCTCCTAAGTTATGCTCTACCCAACGAACATAAAATTATGTTACAAATGGGAAGGGGGAGGACAAATCATGCATGCATCGATTGTTATATGTTGGAGCGAATTAAAAAATAAATAAATAAATAAATAAATAAATAAATAAATAAATATATATATATATATATATATATATATATATATATATATATATATATATATAATTGAGTTTGACCAGCCACCATTGCTGGAACGTGATTAAAATGTGTCAATGGTTATCATGGCATGCAACAACATCAACGCTATCGAGGAAATGGAGCCATTGCTGGAGTGAAATAATATTGTGGTATCATTATGATTATTGCAGTGGTATTATTATCACAACAATATCATAGCACAACAGTTTTACGCTCACATTTCGTTGATATGGAAAGCTCAAATGTTAAAGCGAGGAGCTTTAATATGAATGATGTGTGTGTACATATTGTGAATAAAGAATATGCATATTATTTGAAACAACCTTAAAAATGACTATTGATAAGGCAACATAAACTCACAAAAGTGGTGTTGGCATTTTTGAAGCACCATGAAAATGTTCCCTGAAGCAGCGTTATCTTAATGTGCAGGAATATTATTCCTTTATACCAGTGTTCATTGCAAATTATTATAATTCTCTATTATTGTTTTGTTACGTTATATTACAATAAATTGAGCATATAATATAGTTTGAGAATGATACCAAAGCTTGGGTAAGTATTTACATTATTGTAAAGAGTTGGAGAATGTGGAAGGAAAAACAATGTGAAAGCTCATTTAACTATCATTCCCTTGAGATTCCAAGAATGTCTTTGCAACCTTAGTGCACATGCCATGTGTTAGTCTCAGCGATGTGTGTTGTTACTGTTGATTTTATGGGGGCGCTGTGTTGTTTTTTTTTTGGCATTCTTACAAAATTGTATCATATGCATATTAGTATGATATAGGTATATCCATTTTCTTCCAATATGAGGGCAATCCAAACACCAAGCAAGAGAATATCTATGCTCTTGCATTATGCAAGTGCAATGCACTTATTATTTGGAGAGTATTATATCTATTTTATTGTTTATATACATGCAATTGCAATGATTTACAAAGTGTTCTCCCAACAATACCATATGGAGCAACAATCATTTTTGAAGCAATTTTCATCTTCAAGCGACACTAATTAAATATGGAGAAGCCCCAACAAGCCATATGAAGTGGCATTCATTCAATGAAAAAATGAACAATGTTTATGCAGAACTTAGAGAGCAGTAATGAAATTATGTAAGCTACACTGAGAATTTTCTTTAGGCTACAAAAAATTTGTAACCCCCTCGCCATTGAAGTCAAAGGGGGAGGTAATCAAAGGAAGGAAGACATTTCTCAAAATGAAAGGGGGAGGATGTGTTGCCATCAATGCCAAAGGGGGGAATTGTTGGAAATATTGTCATTGATGGCAAAGGAGCAGATTGGGATCAACAAAGGTGTAAACGAACAATAAGGCAAAGAAGACAAAAGGGTAGTGAAACTGCTACATTGAAGAAATTGTAATAATGTGAAATTGTTGATTGAGCTAAATTGTTGTGATGCAAAGACAAGTCTCTAAGGCAAAGGCAAGACTCCAAGGCAAAGACAAAGATGCATTAAGCTGAATTGTTGTGATACATTAATGATATACATTGTTATTTGACGTTGGCATTAAGTTGATCCATTCAATCATTACATGTGGCTGAAATTATTATTAGATTATTTATGTATTTTGTGGACTAATATTCAAGATATGAAGTGTGTGGAAAAGAATTAGTGGAAGGCAAAGAGTAAAGCCTATTCTCTTCCTATTCCTATGTGGAATAAAACATCCATCAAATTATCTCTATAAAAGATGTCATTTTGGAGTGCATAAGGTGGCTAGAGAGCTAGAGAATGTGAGAGAGATGATTAAGATACTATGCATATATGGAGCTGATGTGAAGCAAATTTGAAAGGAGAAGAGGCATAAGTAAAGATGGAGGTATGCAGAGTTGATAACAAGGTAAATCAACATATTGCTTTTATGTTGTGTGAGGGGATTGTGGTCTCCTTTCAAGTTGTGCCTTGATAAAATGATCAGTTGGAGCTAATTGAGGTAGGAGCCTCCTGTGGCTGGTAGCCTGTAGAAAACACATGGGAGTTGGAGCTTCCTTGCATGTTGTAGCTTGCAGAATTTAGAGGTAGCAGCCTTATGTAGGTTGGAGCCTACAGAAGATCAGATTCAATAAGGAGTAGGAGTTTTCCTTTGCATCACAACAATAATAAAATCATGGTTTTCTCCTTTGGGGGTTTCCACTTATATCTAGTGTCCATATGCATTGTTATTATGTGTTGATGTGATGTATTGGTCTGCTTATTACTTTTTGTTCACACATTCAGTTTACCGATCATCATTTGTTAAACTTCTCATGTAATGTTTTAAGTTTATGAGTTTAATGAAAAGAGTGTTAATGTCCATGAATGGACTAAACTGATTCACCCCCCCTCTCAGTTTAGTCAAGGGTTCATCAGAATATACAAACTGCTATCACTGCCATGTATGAGTGGACAATGTGATACAAGGCCACATTGCTTACATTGGTGAAAAAGATGAAGCCGTAGACAGAGTTAGAGAAAGCCGAAGTTTGGATGCTAATCCAGAACAACAAGCAACTCGCCTCATTCATCAAAAGCATTCAGGCCACATATGGACAAATATTTGTAGCTTGGATTTCATGGTGAGAACCCACTGTATCCCATAAATTGGTACACTCATTGAGGCTAAACGCAAGCATCAAGTCCGATAGGAGATTGATCAGTACCTGAAGCAGCTGGAGCAGTAGGCCACCCAAGAGGACATGGAGATCAACAGACATACCTTGCATACCTACATTGGTGTTCCGATTCAGATTAAAATGATGTTGCACCAGATTGAAGAAGAAGTGAAGACTGGTCCAAGAGATTGTACCTAGATGCATTGGAGGCAAGAGTCCACTTCCAGCCTAACACTATCTTGCGATTCAGGGAGACCATCACATAGTACCAAGCTTGGTATGAGTGTGTGACTGAGAAACACCAAGTCCAAGATGCCCGGCTTGAGTTCACCCCAACACCAGCATCATAGTATTTTGTCTTGTTAGGCTGTCAAGTTGTCTCTACCCTATTTTGTCTTATATGGGTACAAGTGGAAATTGTAATATTATTTGTAATTATTATATGAGTGAAATTCCATGTGTGCATGATGGGATGTGAAGAGTCATATGGGATGTGAGGAGTCATGAGGGGAGTCCAAGAGTCATAGAGGGGGCATGCCAAGAGTCACCCCCCTTTGTTATAAATACATCCTCATAACTATTGTAAAGGGATTTCAGGAGCCAGGCTTTTGGCTAGGCTTAGGCTTATAAAAGTATTGGGAGTTTTGTGTCAGCCTTGGCTTCTCTGTAGCGTAGAGGGAGTAAACTTCTTTGGGAGGAGCATGTGTTATTGACTTCATGTTCCACTATTGGGGCAAGTGGTCCGTCATGTTGTATGTATAAATGGAGCTTTCACTTATAATAAACTCAGAGTTGGCACGTCTTTATGCATATATTGTAAATGTAGTTGGAATACTCTGGTTATGTTTGCGATGTAACATAGTTACTGATCAAATAGGAACTATTACCTCAAAACAAGAACTCTAACAAAAAAACATGAAAAAACCATGAAAAAACAACCCGAAAACGAAAAGTGTATTATGGAATAACCTTCTTCTTTCTTTCTTTATTTATTTTTTTATTATTTATTATTATTATTATTTTTTATTTTTTCGGGGTAAATTTTCAACATTTTTTAACAATATTTTTTACGAAAACGAAAAATGTTGAAACAAAAATTTTAGAATAATAAAATTTATATTAAAAAATAAATAAATAAACCATTTTAAAATAACTCAAAAAAATAACAAAACTCATTATATTTTTTAAAATATTTTTTTTTTAAAGTAAAAAAAAATAAAAAATAAAAAAATTTAATATATATATATATATATATATATATATATATTAAATTTAGAAAAATGAAAAGGAATTTTTTATTAAATTAAAAACAAAAAATTTAAATTTTAAAATAAAAATTTAAAATTAAAAAAATATATTAAATTTTAATAAATTAAAAGAATTAAAATAAAAATAAAATAAAAACATTTTTTAAATTAAAATTTTAAAAAATTTAAAATTAATTAAAATGAGAAAAAAAAATAAAAAAAAAAAAAAAAAAAAAAAAAAAAAAAAAAATAAAATAAAAATATATATATATATATATATATATATATATATATATATATATATATATATGATGATGATATGATGATGATGGTTAATGTCCACTGAGACCAATCTTTGGTCTATCGGACCTAAAGAAAAGAGTTATTTAATTTGATTTAAGATTTTATTCCTATGCTCAAAAAGCTTGGAGAGAAGCCTCCCGAGCTCACTATAATTTTGACATCTTAAAAGGTTAGGAAGGTCAGTATTGCAACAAAGATTATGAAATTGAGCTCTAATGTGGTTGTATGCGGGGCACTCTAAGAGGAAGTGATTTTCATCCTCGATGTTCATATTCTCACAGAGATGGCAAATCCTTTCCATCCATGGTGTTTTAGGAACTGTCCAACGACCTGTTTCACTATGGAGCTCATGAGAGTTCATTCTAATCTTGGCTATATTAATTTTATTCTTTGAGCTAGTTAAAATAGAGAGATACTTTTGATCTTCTAGGGTGGGGTTGATGACCTCCTTATAATATCTTAATTTTCTTTTAGTTGCTAGATCTTTCTCACACCACATTTTTTCTTTGAACTTAGAAGTAACAATTTTTTTAATGTTATTAATGTTTTGCAATGCAACATTCTCGTTGATCTCCCAATGGTTTAACCAGGCCCTGGTGTCTTTATACCAACCTCGTTTAATCCTTAGGTGGTTTTGGCTGGAATTTAAAGCTAGCTTAAGAAGTCTATGGTCTCCTATGCTATTGAGCTTGTGCTTGTACAACAGAAGCCTAGTCATAGCTAGGCTCTTGATAGGGGAAAGACCCACTTCTATAAGGAGAATATGATAGGGTGTATTGCTTTTAATTTTAATGTTATAAGTATAAAACGCTTTTGGATTTGCTCAATCTTTCTCCAGGATTCTCTAGAGATGCTGCAACCCCAAACCTCACATCCATATAAGATAACAGGAGTGACTAAAGTTTCAAAGAGGAACTTCTTTCTATCCCACATTACGAGGTTTGCCATTTTACAATTATTTTCAAGACCAAAATAAGTTTTCCACCCCCCATTAATCCTTTTCTAAATGCTATAGTTCCAGTTGAGCTTGTGATGAATATCAATTCCTAGGTACTTGTAAGAAGACACTTCCTCCAAGTTACTATTGTCATACATAAAATTAGCGTAAGTGTCCTTGGATTTGATAATCATAACTTTTGTTTTTTCAGTGTTAACAGAAATAACCATGATAGAGAATAAACCCTTAAGAAGTCTAAGTTGCTTATCAAGATCAGAGGGGCATCTTGTGAGAAGAAAAATATCGTCAGCATAGAGAAGAAGGATGATGACTATCCCCGCTAAGATCGTGCCAGCACATCCTGCTTCCACTAAACAACCTTCTAGCTTGTCGATGTAAATGAAAAATAGGGTAGGGGAGAGGGGGGAACCTTGTTTAACTCCGATATTACACTTAATATATTTAGACCACCCCTCATTGCTCTTTAAATTGGAAATTACATTATCGTATAACCTTATAGCGGCCACTCTTAGCTCGAAAGGAACATTTAGCTCTTCTAATCTATTCCATAGGTTATTTATAGGAACCGTATCAAAAGCCTTTCTAAAGTCCACAAAGAAACATAAGAGATTGGATTTATCATTGCGACATTCCTCCACAATGATCTGAAGCGTAACGAGGTGGTCCGTTGTTGAGTGCTGCCTTCTAAAACCCGCTTGGCCTTTAGCCCGCTTACCTTCACTTTCAAGCCAAATGCTCAACTTCTTTTCCAAAATAATACCATATAACTTGGCTAAGAGAGGGTTGATCATAATTGTCCGATAATTAGAGGGGTTATTTGTATCCCCACTTTTAAAAATAGGGATAATGAGGCTCTGAGTCCAAGGTTTAGGGAACCCTTGCTTGATCGCTTGGTTGAAAAGCTTGTGGATGTGGGGGATGAGGACAGGACCTCCAATTTTTAAGATTTCCGCCTGGTAACCTTCAATGTCTTTAGCTTTCCCATTTGCCAAGCGTTTAACCCCAAAATCAATGTCTTCTAATGAGAAAACTTATTTTGTTGTGAGAAAGGTTTCAAAATCCCTGGCATTTGGAGATTCATAAAGCTTTTTAAGATAAGAATTCCAGTCGTGTAAAGCAGTTTTATTATTATCTTTAGTTTTCCTAGTTAGAATCTGCCTCCAGAATTTCTTAGGAGCCACCTTAGAGAGGTGTAAGAGATTCTCTTGTCTTTTACGAAGATATTGCCTTTTCTTCCTTTTAGTTAGGGCTTTGTAGATTTTTATCTTGTCAATTTTTAGAGATTCATCAACAACTTCCTTAATTTCTCTCCTCGCACTTTTACAATCTTTGTCATACCATGGGTTGGTTTTGCTATTTCTTTTATTACTTGAGACTTCAATTGAGAACTTGTTAATAGAATATGAGAGGGTTGTAGTAAAATTATGATAGAGGTCATCTATGTTGTCTATACTAGATAAAGGAAGCAAATTAGTTTTTAATTCATTTAGAAAGAGATCGTTTTTATTTCTATCAAAGATTAAGTTATTTTGACTATAAGGATTATCTTCAATGGGATCTCTATGCATGACAAAATTGAGAGTTATGAGTAAAGGCCTATGATCAGAGTCAGGCTCGTGGTCGTCTAAGATGTCAAAATTTATTATTTCGTTGTATAAAGGGAGATCGGAAATAACATAGTCTACCACGCTGCTGCCAAGCCCATGGATGCAGGTCATCTGGCTAGAATTGGGCCACTTCTTTAGACCGTTGCAAATTATGAGATCCTGAGCACTACAGAGCTTGACTAGCTCCAACCCAAACAAATTATCCCCGAGGTCTTCAGAGCTCCTTTTGTACCGACTAGCCAGAGTAAGGTCTTCGTCTAACCAAAGAGGATTGGGGTTGGAATGATTGCTTAGAAGAATAGCTTGGTTGCTTGAAGTTCGAGCATTAAAGTCACCCATTAAAAGGATATTACCTTCATTCCTTAGGTTAGAAATATCATTCTCTAAACCATTGTAAGGACTATTTTTATCTAGATTCTTTTTCTTATAGAAGTTAGAATTAATGGGGGAAAAATAACAGATTGCTATGTAGGTATTTTTATCATTAATGTCAGTAATCTCAATCCAACTATATTGGTTGTAAGGGTCGTTTTTATAAATCCTAGCATGGGGGGAGATGTTCTTCTTAATGTAGCAAGCTATGCCCCCAATGCCTCTACAGGAGGATCGCTTGTTCCAGGTAGACCATAGTGCAAAGCCATCTATGTTAGGGACCTTAGATTCTTCATGCTCCCAAGTTTCAACAAGCAATATAATATCAACATCATTTGAGATCCAACTTATCTTGGGGCCTTTGTTCCATGGAAAGCCTCGACAGTTCCAAGAAAGAATTCAGAGCATGTTGAATTGCTATTTATTACTATCTTTTTGGTTTCTATCTCGAATAACGACTTTTCTATGTCTCGCTTAAGTATGTCATACTTATGGTCAGTACAACTCACCTTTATTTGAATCAACCTTCCTTTATTATCAGTTAATTTCCCTAACCTTGTTGCTTCTATGAGACACGTAGTTTCAATTTGTAATCTATTTATGTAATTCTATCTGGGCTATGGCTAAAATATCCTCATTTACCTACTCTTTCAAACCAAAGATTATAAGGTTCAAGGCCCTTTTGTTACGCTCATGGTCTAATTCGATCAATTTTTTCATTTCATCTTTAATTGGTTTGATATCTAATTTACCTGCCCCATTATTTAGGGTGAGACTAGGGTGATATATATATATATATATTTATTAAATAAAAAAATTAAGATAAAAATTAAATTAAAAAATATATATATTAAATTTTAATAAATAAAAAAATTTTAAAAATAAAAAATAAATTTAATAATAAATCAAAAATAAAATAAAAATAAAATAAAGTTTTAAAATTAAAATTTAAAAAAAATATAAAAAATTAATTAAAAACAAAAAAAAATGGAAAAAAATAAATAAATTACAAAATAAAAAATAAAAATAATAATATTTAAAATATAAAAATTAAATTTAAATAAAAATATATATTTTTTAATTAATTAAAAAATAAAATCAAAATTTAAAAAATATATATATTAAATTTAAATAAATTGATAATGATGATGATTATGGTTACTGTATGTTAAGACCAATGTGGTCTATCAGATCTTAAGAGAGGAGAAAGAATCTAAGTTTGATTCTTCAAAATCGTGTTTCTATGGTCAAAGAGAAGGGAAATAAGTGCTCCAAGATTGCTATAGGTGGGTTGGCTTAATATGTCAAGAAGATTGGAAGTGTAGCAAATGTTAGAGAATTGAGAGCGATTGTGAGTAAGATTCTGGGAGTCTAAAAGGAAGTGTTTTTCATCTTCCACCTGCATAGAATCACAAATCTGATAGATTCTACCGTTTCAAAGAGTTTTGGGAATAGACCGCAGCCCGGTCTCACTCCAAAGCTCATGGGAATTAGTTCTTATCCTAACGATGTTCATATTTTTCTTATTGCTGGACAACACAGAGAGATAATTCTGATTATCAAGGGTGGGGTTGATCACTTCCTTATAATTACTCAGCTTCCTTTTACCCTTTAGCTCCCGATCCTCCCACAACTTGTCCTTAAACTCGGAGGTAATAGTATTTTTGATATTACCTTTACTTCCCATACTGAGCTCCTCCTTAATTCCCCAATGGTTGAGCTAGGATTGGGCATCCTTATGCCACCCGCGCTTGAGGAGAAGGCGAGGGTTTTGACTACAGTTAGAAGCAATTTTAGGGATCCTTTTTGAATCCATGTTGTCAAGCTTCTTCTTATACATGAGATATCTAAACATAGTCATACTTTCAAAGGGGACAAACCAAAAGGATAGGATAGGGAGTATTTCCCTTGATCTTAAGGTTGTAGGTTATGAGTTGCTTTTGAATCATCTCAATCTTCCTCCATGACTCTCTGGATATAATGCAACCCCAAACTTCACATCTGTATAAAACAACAAGGGTGACAAGGGTTTAAAAAAGGAACCTCTTTTTACTCCAAATGTAAAGATTGTCCGACTTACAATTGTTTTCAAGCTCATAACAAGCTTTCTAGCCCCCAATAAACCTTTTATCGATGCTATAATTCCAGTTGAGATGATGAGGTAAGTCAATGCCCAAATACTTATAAGAAGAAACCTGCTCTAAGCACAGGTTATTATACACGAAACTACCATGGGTGATCTTCTTGGATTTAATGATTATGACTTTAGTCTTGTTGGTATTAACTATCATACCCATCTTGGAGCAGTAGTCATGAAGAATCTGGAGCTGCTTATCAAGGTCATCACCAACACCCCGCCCGCCCAGCGGCCGACCCCCACCACCACCTGGGCGAGAGGTCGATTCTAAGAGCGGTCGGCCCCCGCTGCCACCTGGGCTGGGGGTTGATTCTAAGAGTGGCTGGCCCCCGCCGCCACCTAGGTGACCAAATTTATATATTTTTTAAATTAAATTATTTTTTTTTTGGAAAAATTTATTAAATTTTAGTATATATATTTTTTAATATATATATATATATATATATATATATATATATATATATATATATATATATATATATATATATATATATATATATATATATATATATATATATATATATATAAGAAGAATCTAAAGTGGCGGGGTCATTTAGATCGAGTCTGTCTATGTGTTTTGTGTGTTCTGGATAGAGCTCTGAGACAGAGTCTGCAACTGGCCAGGAAGCCTCCAGTGAGCACGCTCATTCAATGAGTTGCAGTACCTGGTAAATGCCACTGTAGTCTAGCTCTGGAAAGAGACTTAGAGTTCATAATACTGTAATTTGATTCCTGATGTAAAATTCCAAATGCATATTAATGAAGAGTTGTTCTCGGAAGCCTTTGAGGTTCATTCTACCGTGTAAAATTGGTATCGGAGCCATCTGGTTCTTTATCCAAGCAGTTGTCTTGTCTGGTTTCCCATTAAGAGAGTATTGGTCCCTGTATTTGTTTATGAGTTGGAGTTGGCGGTAAAGCTTTGGTAGAGAGCTGTGAAGGTGAAGGACTTCCGTGTTTGCTTTCCTGGAGTACAAAGACTTCTTCTCCTCTAATCAGGTGCATACTTTTATTCATTCTCAATGGTTGGTTCTATGAATGAGTTCATTCAGAAACCCGAAGACAGAAAGTTAGCTCATAAGAATAGATGGTCTTTTCTATCTAAGTATTTGAACAAATCTCAAGAAAATGATACTCTGTATGATGAAAAAGTTCTTGTGCAAGAATTCGAGCCACAACCTAACTGGACATTGCCAGAGATAGATGTTGATAAGTTATATAAAATGCCAGTATTTCAGTTTAAAGCAACTCAGTTGTTCAAATTTACTTCAATCAATATTCCAATCTCTACTGGTCAGTTAGTATATCAAATTCCTTTGATCAAGAAAGATGATGTTGAATGGGGATTAGAAAATGGTTATAAATATGTTCATATTGGTATGGTTCAATTTGGGATAAATCCACTAGTCAGACCTGGTTTAAACACTTCCTGCCTAGCATGTGTTTTGGATACACGGATGAACAATTTCTCTGATGCTTTATTGGGAGGTTTCCAAAGTCCATTAAACAATGGACCAACCTGGTCTTCTGTTATTCCCAGATATCAAGTTTCCTTGACTGATCCATACATAAATGAATTCTTGAATGCCTATATACAGTTCTATGGCTTTGATGTTGCTCCCCAGTCTCAAATAGCCCAGTTGCATGCCTCTATTTGTTTAAGGTTTGTTTCTACTTCTATGCCTCCATTAAACCTGAAACTAAAGGATAGAGCACTTAAAGAAGGAGTGATTGTTGGCCCTGGTAATACTGCTCCTTTGCATATTGGTTTTGCAGAATGCACTCTCCCTGAAGAGTGGAATAGTAGTTATACTCCGCTCTCGCAAAAATATCCTCAACTGCAAACAGCCAAAGAACCTCAGCAGTTATCTATCATCCAACATCCTGACGGGTCCTCTGGACTCAGATTCACTACTCCTTCCCTCTCACGATCCATGTCTTCTCGACAAATTTCTTCATTTTTGCGGGGTAGGGATCTACCTAATAAATCCGTTCTGCCACAATCCTCACAGACAGCTGTTACTATTCCCAGAAGCTTGTCTGCCAGACATTCTGTTCCCCGAACTCTCCATAGAAAATCTGCATCACATAAAACTGATGACTGTCAGTTTTGTATTCCATCCTCATCCTCTACTTTCCAGACAGAATCTTCCACAGATTCTCCTAAACAGGAGATATTCATTCCAGAAATAAAAAGTTTGTCATTACCGAGAGCACAGAAGGAAATAGTTGCAAAGATCAGTGAAAGACATCTAGAACCTGGAAATGCCAGAAGAATTTTTAAAAGTGGAACTATGAAAGCTGATATGCAGTGGTTACATATGAAAAATGTAGCAGATCCAGAACAGAATGATTCAGAAAAGATGCATAACTATACAAACTACCAAATAGTTTGTATGTTGCAAAACATAGATGATATTGCCAAGGATGTCCTTGAAGTCAAAGAGCATATTAAAAAGATGCATACAGGCTATAATGAACTTTTAGGAATGCAAAATGAACATACTCAGAAATTGAATGATATTCAATCTAATATGGGTATCATCTC
This sequence comes from Pinus albicaulis, assembly GCA_034641835.2. NCBI lineage: Eukaryota > Viridiplantae > Streptophyta > Pinopsida > Pinales > Pinaceae > Pinus > Pinus albicaulis. Next base: position 419,769,385 of record CM076584.1, read on the forward strand.
TAAATCTTTGGATCATCTTAGAGATGCACTTCCTGCTCCTGCTTCTCCTCCTCATTACAGAGAAGTAGCTGCCTCTAGTTCTAAGTTAACATTCTCCTCCAGTTCTGATGAGAAAAAGCACATTCTTTTTAAGGGGGTAGAGAATCTAGATAAACTTAGAATTGAGAAAATCCAGAAAGGAATCAGTCTAGCTAAAGAGAAAACAGAATTGATGAAAAGTAGACTAGCTGACTTTCCTTCTCTTGAAAGCCTCGGGCTACCTAAGAACTATGTCAGTCTTAGTTCTTTGATTAGACAAAATGGCCAACCATCTGCTCCTACTATTTTGGCCATGTCAGGAGTAACTTCTACTCAGAGAACCCCTGGTGATCAAGCACAAGGTGAACCAAGTTCAAAAAGAGACAGAAGTGAATCCTTTTATTTTCCAAATAAAGGAAAGAAAGATTCTAGTGGGACTACTGCTCATGAAGCATCGGCTACAAGCCCTTTTGGCAAATATACTGAGAATCTTCAATCTACACCAGTTAGACTAGACAATCCTACTGCTAGAGGATATGGAAATTCGTTGTTGGTCAATATTGATTGTCTAGATTACAATGAAGTTATTACTGTCTTCCATAATGTCCATGCTTGGGCATTACAAAGAAAAGCTGAAACAAAAGCAGATTGGTCAGATATAGTAACTCAAATAATCTGATCCTTTACTGGTATACTAAAACAATGGTGGGAAAAGCTGGCTGAAAATGAAAAAGATCAAATAGTGGAAAATGATGACCCTTTAAAAGCCCTATTTGATGCTTTAAAACATGAGTTTGTTGGGATTGTTCCAGAAGATTCATCCCATCATGCTCAACTATTCTTCTCCCAGAAGTTATGTAATATTGATTATCTGCATGATTATTTTTGTGTAATGCAGAAATTGTTATATCAGGAAATGATCCCCACAATGTTGCATATTTAAGATATTACATACAATCTATGCCAGGTAAAATTCCTGATCTGATTAATCGGCATATCGAGACCCATAAGGTAAATTTGGTAGGACAATCTTTTGCAGCTATCCAGCAGCTGATAGTAACTATCTTGCAGAAAGAGTGTGCAGAGAGCAAAGCTAAGAAGAATTTTAAGAAACAAATGCACTTTAGTACAAAATTCTGCAATAATTTCAAGGAAACCTATGATTTTGGGTGTCATAGAAAAAGTGATAAGACAATTGCAAAAAAGTCTTGTTCTTGCAAGTCAGACAAATATATGCCAAGAAGAAAGAAATATTATCCTTCAAAGAGATCATTTAAAGGAAGAAGGATAGTATTTAGGAAAAGGACAAAACCTTCTAAAAAAGTTGTTTGTTTTATTTGTGGAAAAGAAGGTCATTATGCTAATGCTTGCAGAGAAAAGAAAGACAAGAAGCAAATGAAAATTGTAGATATTTTTTCTACTGTCCATAATCCACAAGATTGGGATCTTATCTCCCATTCAGATGGTGAATATTTTGAAGTCTCTAGTTCTTCTTCAGAATCTGAAGACAATGAAATTCCTAAAATTGGAAAGTTAGTATTGGATTCTGAGACTTCTGACTCGGATGAAACATTCATTCCTGACATCAAAATGTTTCATTCTTCAGATGATTTACAGGTGAAGATTATCTAGATCAAAGGCCCAGACCGAATTAGCTATTAGGCGAGAGGATACTACGATAGGTAAGAGCTTCATTCAAGGCTTTGTAATTTATCACAAGCCTTTCTTTCCTCTTCTGTTCACTATTTTCCTTTCATTTTGGTTGCCTCCTTTCTAGAAGAAATTGTGAATTAATGCCTCCATCTTCTTAAGAATGCCAACATGAGCTAAAATTATAGAGAATTGGAAAATGGGGAGGCTACAAAGGACAAATTTTACGAGAACTATTTTCCAGCTAAATTTAACCAAGAAAATCCCCAGGCCTGAATTTTGGTCTTGAATTTGTCAATTAAAGGGCCCCAATATTTGCTGAAGGCTAGTCTCCGAAAAATGGGCAGGCCCAGATATTTAAAGGAGGACCAATTTGAGGAGGCAGCGAAACCCAAGATTCTGGATATGGCAGCAAGGCCACTGGCTGAGATATTCCAGCAATAGATCTGACATTTCCCATAGTTGAGAGAGCTTCCTGTAGATTCACAAAATTCATCCAACACTTCCTTGAATTTTGAGGCTTAGAGAACAGTGGCTGCCCCAAGCAAGAGAGTATCGTTGGCAAACGAAGCATGATTTACATTTTTTACTCCTCGAGCAATGTTGAGACCCAAAATATCTTGCTCTGCCAGCTTCTGATCCAAGTAAAAACTAAGAAAAGTGGCTTGAAGAACGAAGAGAAGCGGGGAGAGGGGGAAACCCTGCCTTAACCCTCTCGATGCTTTGAAAAAATCTGCCGCTCTCCCATTTACCAGGGGGGCAATCCATGGTTTTGAAATACAAGATTTTATCCAATTTATGAAATTCGACCCAAACCCAAAATTGTACATAACTTCCCACAGAAAGCTATGTCTAACATGATCAAAAGCATTAGCCAAATCAATTTTTACCACCATAACTTTTTCTTTGCGCATTTGACTTGAATGGATCGCCTCTTGGATGAGGATGAAGTTGTCCATGATCTATCTCCCTTGAAAAAAGCCCCCTTGATTTTCCGAGATAATAGAAGGGAGGAGTCCTTTTAATCTGCTGGCGATCACTTTGGTGATGATTTTGCAACCAATGTTACAAAGAGAGATGGGACGAAATCTGTTGAAGGCATTAACACCTTTTTCCTTGGGAATAAGGGCAAGGAAGGCAGAGTTAGTGCTGCCCCTATTTTCTGAAAATTTTGGGACTTTAAAATCATTTTTTGCAGATCCTTTTCCAGTATCTGCCAACATGTTTGGAGAAACCTTGCAGTAAAACCATCCATCCCAAGGGCTTTGTCGGGCTCCATGTCGAATAGGGCAGTCTTTATCTCTTTTCTGGTAATTTTTGCTTGCAATTGCTGATTCATTCTATTAGTGATCTTTAAAGGAACTGCCTCCAAAAATTTAGAATTTGGATCCGTCTCACCATCTTCAGTATAAATATTTTTGAAGTGAGAGGAGGCTGCTCTCTTGATGCTCATAATATCCTTATGAGAGGTGGCTCCTTCCTTAATTTCTGCAATGGAATTAAATCATTTCCTTGCTTGAGCTTGTTTATGGAAGAAGGAGGAATTCCGATCTCCTGTTTTAAGCCATAAGCTACGGGAATTTTGTCTCCAATATTCCTCTTCCAAAAGGAAAGTCTTATGATAATTTTTTTGGAGAACTGCCTCCTTGTCTAAAACCTCTCTTGTGATTTCTGCTTCTTCGATTTGGATATGGGGTTGCTCAAGGCTTTCTTGTGCCACCTTCCTCTCCTTTGTTGGGTGCGGGAGATATTTGGCCCATACCTTCAATGTGGTTTTTGATATTCTGCGTTTTTCCTCCCATATGAAAAAGGGAGAGCCCTTCACTGACATCCTCCAGCATTCTTCAACCAGATTCAAGAAATTGAGATGCTTGACCCATAAAGGGCTAAATCTGAAGGGAATGGGGCCAAGGTCATGATGGGAAACAATCTCCAGCATTATAGGTTTGTGGTCGGATACGCTGCAAGAGAGAATCTGCATTCTTGCCTTCAGTACTAACAGGAGAAATGAGCTCTGAACCAAAAATCTCTCTAACCTTGCAGCAATATGCCAAGGACCAATTCTTTTATTAGACCAAGTAAACTTAACGTTTGAGGGAGAGATGTCGAGCAAATCCCGGTCCTGCATTAGGTCCTCCACCGATTCCCTTGTTGGATCCCTGACCGTGCTGCCTCCTCGCTTTTCCTTCGCATGCATTGTAAGGTTAAGATCTCCAGCAACAATTACATTTTCCAGATTTTTTGATTCCAAAAGGGTCTTGATGGAATCCCAACATGCATTTTTCTCCCCTGCATTTACCGGTACATAGACTTTGAAGAGGCAAGTTACCTCCAAAGTGTCCACACGTTGAAGTTTCAAATACAACCAATGCATGTTTAGGATATCTTTAATCTTTACAAACTTGGATTTGTTCCAAAGGGATCCTAATCCCTCGGAGGCTCCCTGAGCGGAGATGGCCTGTCCCCTACCTTTATTCCAAATTTTCTTTCCTGTTTGGAGAAACTCTATGTCCTCCATTTTTGTCTCCTGGACTAATAGAATGTTTGGGGCTTTTTTTCTCAATAGACTTCTCATAGCTTCTTCTTTCACCTTGCTCCCCATTCCTCTACAATTCTAGGAGATGACCTTCATCATTTACCTTTTTGTGAGTGATGAGATCCCTTGGAGCTTTGCGTCTGATTTCTAGTTACCTTAGGAGTTTTAGCCAAGAGCTTCTCCAGAGTGGGCTGACTTCCCTGAAGCTTATCTTTATAGGTTTCCTGTTCTCTTTTTTCACGAGCGGACTTTCACCCTCTTATTGATCTTCTTGCTGAAGTTTGTGATTCTCCTATTTCCCCTTCCTCCTCGGAATCCTCCAAGTCTTGGCCCTCCTCGACGACTTCTTCTTGGGTTTCCTTATGCCTTTCATTTTCAATTTCTTCTGGTCTTGATCCTGATGAGGTGCCTTTGTCTAGGGTACCTTTTTTTTTGTATTTCATCCTCCTGAGGTTCCTCTGCAGCAGAGCTTAGAACCTCGTATCGGTTTTCCTAGCTTCTCTGGGAAGGACCAATATGTGCCTAGGGGGGCCCTGTCCATTTGAAGCCCCAGATTTTTTGTGGGAGGTATTAGATCTCTTGATCTAGTTCCACCCTTCCTCCTTCCCTTTCTCTGCTTCCCCTTTATTCGGGTAGCCTCTAGAAAAATGGCCGTAGATGTGGCATTTACGACACTTGAATGGAAGCTTCTCATAGTCTATCTTCTGCAAATGGGTCCAGCTACCCACTTTGATTTTTATTTCCTTCAGGAGTCCTACCTCTAGATCGACCTCTACGCAGATCCATGCACAATCATATTGGTCCTTGTTATATTCTCTGTCAATGAATTTACCCAGAGTATTTCCTATATGTTTCAGAGAGTCCCAGTTCCAGCAATGAACCAGAAGATTCGGGAGCCGTACCCACACCGGGACAGCCGTGGGAACATCAACCGCAGGATCGAAGTCTGACATCCATTTATTGAGGTATAGGCCCTGAGGTCCCATGAAATAGGGGCCGTTCCTAAAGACCATATCTTTATCCTCCTTTGAGTTGAACTCAAATAGGAAATAGCCTCTTCCTAGGAAGTAAGAGGTTACACTGTTCTTGATCAACGACACCCAGTTTTCTGTTGAGGCGGGAGAGGGCCAAAGGCCCGTAAACTGACCCACAAGAGCCTGATCCACCAGGGACAGAGAAACCTAGATCGGTCCCTCAGGGGGGAGGGAGACCTTAGGAATATCGTCTAGCTTTTTGAAAAACTTGGCGATTTCAGGTTTTTTATTCTTCTGCAAAGAAGCAAGCAACATGTTGAAAGCTGATTCCGCTGAGGGAGGAGGAGGAGTGGCGGTGGACTGACCCTGTGCGTCCATGGTGGTGAGGGGCCCTGGCAGGGCTCGATCCGAAGGGGGATGGCTACACTCTTGCTATGAAGTGCGCAGTCATGCAGTGGCCGCGCTCCTGTGCAGACCTGGCGCACAAAAAAAAAAATATTCCACTAGCTTCCCACCCATTACAAAATGTTAACCCAACATTGTCCACAAATATTAATTAATATATATATATATTTTAATTTAATGTTTTTAGTTTTTTTAAATGTTTTTTTCTTTTGGGTAAATTACGTGGGTCTATTCACATTCATTAGAAAAAAACATAGATTACATCATAGGCCTGGTGAGGCAAAAACGCTGATAAGCGAGAAGATGCTGAAGTTCAGCTAACTGACGCACTTGCGTCTCGTCCTCTAGGAAAGGAAATATAGGGAGAGGCATAGAGGGGAGAGTATTGCTAACAAAAACATGAAAAGATAATACATTGTAGATCTGGAAAAAAGGCCCGAAGGCCTCGAACACATGTAGTCGAACATAGAGTCAAAATGAGGGAAAACTCGATAAGCAGGAGAATTAGAGGCGTGGAGAATGATGTGCCTTTGTGTCTTCATTTAGGGAGTCATCCACACTGATAGGCATGTTAAGAGTCCCCTCATCAGAGCAGAAAATATGGCCTAGAGGGGTGCTAAGTAGTGGGGACACCTTCTTCGACCTTGGGGCTCTGATGGAGGCGCGAAGCTGAATGGATTTTCAAAATGGCATAGTGAGGTGAGCTTCTATCAATGAAGCACATATGATGCAGTTATCTCACATACATGACAACTTTCTCCATCAAGGAGTCAATTTCCCGATCCAGAGCTTTGTTGCTGTCATTCTGTTCCTGGAGGGCGATGGCCAGAAGTGTCTTAGTATGCCAATGCAAATCAATGGCCCTTTTGTACAGGTTATCCCGAGGTCTGGTTAGACCAGGATCCATGATCCAGCTGAGCGAAGCGTTAATCACCTCCGAAGGTGTTTCTCTGCGGAGGATGTGGGTTGTGTTCTCCAGGTAAGCAATACGCCTTTGCATATCCTGGCTGGTGGTGGCCATATAGGTGCTGGCAGATTTTCTGACCGCGGTCTCAGCACGAGTAACAGGAGGGTGAGAAGAGTTAGCCCAGTGAGTGCGGCCGCCACGATGGGCCGAGGGAGGCGGGTGAGAGCGATGGGGGGCCACGGAGGCTGGGAAAGGTGGAGTGGTGGAGGGAGAGACATGGGGATGAGGGGGGAAATAATGATGAAATAGCTTCTAGGGAAGCTGAGTGAAAACAGGCTTCATAGGAGGAGCAGACATGAATGAGGAATGAATGAGGAGGAGGGAGATGATAAAGGCGGGCGAGGGGTGAGGTTGCCAGGGTGAGCCTTTGGTAAGCGTGCCAAATGGGTTGTCCATACCATGCAAGGAATTAATGCAGAGAGTGGGTGCGTACTATTGAGAGCAGGTCTCTAGAGTACCATAGGAGGGATCAATTGTGGGAAGGGTGGCGAGTGGGGGTTCATGATTACAAAATTTATTGGGAGGGGGGATCGAGGTAGAGTCCAGATCAGCCTTCTGTGAGTCCAGGATGCTGATGCGGAGGCACTCAGTTTTGACAGATGGCACCGCGATGGAGTCCTAGTCTGTTGAAGTGAGTCTATTGGAGTCACCGATGCCAGTGTTTGCCAGGAAGTTCGCAAGCTTGTTGGCCTTTCGCCTAACTGCCGAGAAGGATATGCCTCTGGAGTTGTCTATACTGTACTTAATTTTTTCAGGATTTTGTTTATGCGCCAACAGTCGGAGACTTGATGAACGCTTCGTCCCTGTTGGATTTTCTGGAAGTATTGGGTACCGACGGTAGAATCTCTTTCTACCAGGAGGGACCAAAAGTTGTGATGTTTGACAATGTCAAGCCCATGAGCCAGAGCCTGGAGTTCAACGTCGTTGTTGGTGGTATAGCCAATGTTCCCATAGTAGATCTAGAGTATTGTGCCTTCGTGGTTGTGGAAGACGCCTCCAAAGCCCGCATTGACAGGATTATCCTTAGAAGCTCCGTCATAGTTGAGTTTAATAATGTTGGGATTAGGAGGGTGCCATACTAGCTCTGGAAAGGAGGAAAGAGAGGTAGAGGGGTATGAGGGATGGAGGAGGGGAGAGAGGTTAAGAAGGGAGAGAATACGACAATAATCCCTGGTGGGGGGGGGGAGGAGGGGTCCGAGACTTTAGCTATGGAGACAGATTCACGCAAGGTCTGCTTGATGGTGTGTAGAATATGTTCTTCTTTGTTTGCCATATTTTTGAAGATACGAGAATTCCTTTCTTTCCAAAGAGCCCAACATATGATGCCAAGAAGGAGGTTCCAGGTCAGGTTGATGAGAGGCTGGGAAGAGAAGGACGTAAGCCAGAGGTCGAGGGAGATGAGGATGGAGGATGGATCACGATCAGAGTCTTTGAAGACAAAGGAAAGCCAGTTCCAAATGTTGGATGAAAATTGGCAATCGTTGAGCAGGTGATTGGCTGTTTCGGGGTTGGTTTTGCAAAGAGTGCAGATTGAAGGACCTATGAAGCCTTTTTTTGGAGATTGTCCCAGGTAAAAAAAAATTGGTGCAAGATGAGCCAGAGGAAAAGAGAAATTTTAGGCCAGTGATTACGATTCCAGAGCCTTCTCCATTTGCTTTCCAAGTGGATGGGGTTGGGGTCAGAGAGGAGACTATAAGCTTCTTTGATGTTGAAGTGCCCTGATGCGTTTGAACCCCACTTGAGTTTATCCATCTCCACATCCTTTTGAATATGTCCTTTTTGAAGCTCATCTGCGAGAATAGCGTCGGTCTTGGGGTGGTTATTTTGAGCCATTTCATTGGGGTCAAGCCACACCCGCTAATTCATGTTGTCCTCGATTTTCCATAAGTCTTTGACTACCATTTTGTTAAGCCTGTCCATGTGTAGTCTGATGGGGAGGAAGATGTCAGTGTTGAGCTTGGGGCGTTGTTCCCAAGCATCATCCCAGAACAATGCATTCTCCCCGTTGCGCACTTCCTAGAAACAATGATCTTGAATGAGAGTTCTGTTGTCCCAAGCCTGGTTCCAAATCGGTGAACCTTTGAGATTGCCCAAGAATCTGATCAGGGAGTTTGGATGATGAGTTGGAGCATACTTGGATTTCCAGAGTTTGGCCCAGGAGGTGGTAGGATTGGTGATCCAATGCCACCATGTTTTTTCTCCCAAGACTTTTCCAAGGAGATCCGGATCTCTGAGACCGAGACCTCAAACTTTTTTGGGCTTGCAGAGTTTGCTCCAAGAAACTAGTGCCCATTTGCCATTTTTCGCCTTGCCCTTACATAGGAAATATCTTTGGATAGCTTTGATATGGTTAGAGATATATTTGGGGGTAGTAATGGATGAATATTGGAATTGTGGCATAGCTTGAAGAACAGAGCAAACAAGGATTAGTCTGCCTGGGAGGTTTAGAGATTGGAAGGTCCAGTTGGAGATCTTTTTTTGGAGTTTAGTGACTAGGGATTCCTAGTTACCTTTGGCGAGGGAATTATCAGTTAGGGGAACTCCTAAATACTTTGAGGGGAAGGAACCAACCTGGAAGCCAAGAATACGAGCAATTTTAATTTGAATTGCATTGGAGGTATTGAGGAAAAAGAGCTTGGATTTGGAGTTGTTAACAAAGGAGCCAGAGGCTTGAGAAAAATAATTTAGAATGGACTGGAAGGCAGGGGATTCTTGGATAGAGGGAGTTCCCATGAGGATCATATCATCCAAATTTTTTTGATGGGTGGTACGTGGGTTAGAGATTAAGACCACTGACACGACCATTGGTGGATGTAGCTGTTATGGAATGGCCTAGACCTTCTGCCATAATGACAAAGAGGAAGGGAGAAAGAGGGTCACCCTGCCTGATTCCCCGAGAAGGGTTGCTGATGGCTGAGGGAGAACCATTGAGGAGGATGGAGAAGAAACCCCCGATACTAAGGCCATGATCCAATTGCTGAAGCCAAAGGCTGACAACATTTTCCTTATGTAATTCCAATTATTTTGTCGAAACCTTTGGACATATCCAGTTGGATAAGCATACCCGGTTTGCGTTGATCCTTGAGGGAGTGGATGAATTCCTAAGAGAGGATGAAGTTGTATAGAATTTGCCTACCCTCGATGTATCCAGTTTGGTGGGGTGAGATGAGCAGTGATAGGAGATTTTTGATGCAGTTGGCTAGGACTTTAGAAATGATCTTGTAGATAACATTGCAGAGTGCAATAGGTCTAAACTGGTCGGGGGAGTCTGCTTTGTCAGATTTGGGGATGAGGGTGAGAAAGGTGGTGTTGAAGGATTTGTGGATAGATATTTTGAGACGAGATTCTTCGATTAGGTCATAGAATTCATCTTTAATTTGGGGCCAGCAGGATTTGTAGAAATCTATAGTGAAGCCATCTGGTCCAGGGGCTTTTCCATTGGGCATGGAATGGACTGCTTCTTCCACTTCAACCATTGTTATATTTTTTAGCAGCATCTAGTTATGCTCTCTGGTTAAAATTTTTGGGATGTTCCTTGTGATTTTCCTTATGTCGTCCTCATTATCATTGTTGGTCTCCATGAGGATGGCCCCAAAGTACTGGTTGAGCTCAGCTTCAATCTCAGTGTGGTTGTGTAGGATAAGACCCTGCTGGTTTTTGAGACTGAAGATTCAGTTGAATTTTCTGTGTTGGATCATGGACCTATGGAAGAAAGTAGTGTTCTTTTCTCCATCTTTGAGCCAGTTGATTCTGGACTTTTGCCTCCAAAGAGTTTCTTCCTTGGCTACTCTGTCATCCCAATTTTTTTTAAGCTTAATTTCCTCCTGCTTTTTTTCCTCTGACATTCCATGATTGATGATATTCTGTTGGAGGGCTTTCATTTTTATCTCAATTAGCTTTTTTTCAGCTATTATGTCTCCAAATTTTTGTTTGTTCCAGGCTTTGAGTTCCAATTTGATGAGCTTTAGCCTTTGTTGGAAGTTATACATTTTGTTTCCTTGTGAGGGAAGGGGAGTAGACCACCACTCCTTCATTTTGTCCTGAAATTATGGATGGGTAATCCAGAAAGCTTCAAACCTGAATGGGGAGTTTTTAGGTCTTTCAAGGAGCTTGATGTTGAGAACTATGGACCAATGATCCGAGCCAGCTTGAGGGGCTATACTTGTTTTTGTTTCCAGGGAGGATAGGAAGAGGTTCTCAAAGAGGAGAAATCAATCCAACCTTGAGGCGATCTGTCTGCCCCCTCCTCTTCTGTTGTTCCAAGTATAGGAGCCATTTTGGTGGGAGTGTCAATGAGACCTAATTCATCTATCATGGCTTGAAAGGCCATAGAGTCAGTGTCCAGTCTTCTAAGGCCTCCGTGCTTTTCCCCAAGATTGAGGATCATGTTGAAATCCCCAGCTATGAAACTAAGGGGATAGCTGAAGGAGCTGAGATGCTTCTTCATGCTGATGAACCAAGCCACACGCTCCGAAGCAGAGTGGGGGGCATAGACATTAGTGATGCATATTTTGTCTTTGGTACCAGAAATTTGGAGGACAATGGTGAGGGCATGTTTGGAAGCAATAGATTCACATAGGTGAAACCTGGAGTCCTTCCAAAAGGTCGCGAGTCCTCCCGCAGTGCCAGAGGCTAAATTGTCCAGATGGCTGTAGTGATTTTTGAAGCAAGAATGTTGGATGGAGTCCATATCATTTAAGTTGCTTTTTGTTTCTTGAAGAAGTACAATGTTAGGCTTGTCTGAAGCTATGTTAGATTTCAAGATCCTTTTCTTACTGGGATTGTTTAGTCCTCTTATATTCCAGGATGTGCAAATCATTGTAACGATTTAGAGGAGAGAGAGATAGTCCTTACCTTTTCTTCATTGACGAGGTAGATTCCGAGCTCTTGAAGGAATTGGTTGTTGGTTTTCCTGCATCTTTTCCGAGTCTGCCCTTTGGTGATGTGTTGGCTAGCTTTGAGGTTTGCCGTGATTCCTCCTGCTGGGTTTTTACCCTTGTTTTGTTGCTCACGTTGCCTCTGCATACTTTTCTGTAGAACGTAAGCCTCCTCGATTTACTGTATATGTTCTATGGGAACTCCTTCTATACCTTTTGCATTCCAATATTTTGTTATTTTTTTCAATTCCATCCCCATAAGGACTTGCTCAATCACTCTTTCCTCTGGCGTTGGTATGTCCTGAATACTTTCCATGTCTGTATCATCTTGAGGTGTGTTGCCATCCTGTGTAAGAGTGATTTTTGTATCCATTTCTGTGATATTTTTGTCCATATGTGTTTCCTGCTCGATATTTGTTTCTGTTTCCTTGTTGTGTCGGCCTGCTTCCTCTTGAAGTGTGGAAAGGAGTTCAAACTTACTTTGTTGGGTGAAATTTGGGGGATATTTCCCGGTGTTCATTCTTTTGCCTTGATTGTGTTTGCTTCCTGCTTTGGTGAAGCCCTATTCATCCTTCTTACCTGATTGATCTTCTTTTGCAGGTATTTTTATTTGTGGGCAATTTCGGAAGAGATGACCGTGCTCATGACATTTTCTGCAGCGGAAGGGGATGTGCTCATAATCTATGCTTTGGGTCCATATGTCATCCCTGAAATTTAGTTTGATGGCTTCTGGTAAGGCTCCTGAGACGTTGATGTAGGTGCAGATGCGGGCATAGGAGATATAGTGTCCATTTTTTGTTCCTTCACTCATCTTGATGTATTCTCCAAGTTCATCCCCGATGGCCTTTAGGACAAGGGTGCCCAGTAGTCGGTTAGAAGAGAGTACAACCCGATCCAGACTGGAACCCTAGTGAAGTCTTCTTTGTCCGGTGTGAAATTTTCCTTCTAATATCTCATGTATAAGCCTGCTGACTTGAAAAAGTAAGGGCTACCTTCGAATATCCTATCTCTGTCTTCCAGGAGGGCAAAGACTACTGTGAAGAAGCATTTAGAGCCTAACTGGAGTTTGATTTCTCCTCTTGGACTCCATTTGGCATGGATCCATCCTTTTAGAGCTTTCTCTATGGGTCAAATACCCATGAATTTACAGATAATCGTGTGTTCTTGCATGTATTCTCTATATACGATTACATTTGGATCTTGAATGATTATTTCAGGGATTTTCGTTGCCTTGGGGTTGCATGCATTCTGCCTTTTGGTTCCTTCCTTAGCAGTTGTTGTCATCTTTGGCCCTATACCTTCTGAGAGGAGAGGGTTTTGATTCACTGAGTCAGTGACTGTGGAGGCAGTGGTGGCCATTGCTGTGTTTGGCGGAGGATCAAGAGTAGCCCGATCGAGCTCGTGCAGAGGGGGGTTGGGCCGCATCTCAAGGTATGAGCGAGGGGAAGCATAGATGTTAGTAAGGCGCGTGAAAAAAGAGATGAAGGGCTTGTGAGAGGTCCCTGCAGCTAGGTCTCTGAAGGATGAAGCATGCGGGCCTCCATCTGAGTCCATAGAGGGAGCCCACGAAGAGATCTGGCAGGTCTGCGATGGCAGGGCCTGAAGCAGCCAGAGGTTAAGGACGCACAGCAGCAGGTTGCTTAGGGCATTAGCTAGGGTTTCTCCGACCTAAATGTTTTTATTTTTATTTTTTACTTTTTTTTTTAAATGGTTTAATTTAAAAAAAAATAGATTTTTGTTTTTTTTTTCAATTATTTTAAATTTTTTTTTGAATTTTTTTTGTTTTTTAATCCTTTTTTTTATTATTAAATTTGTATTTTTTTAAATTTGTATTTTTTTAAATTTGAATTATTTGTTATATTTGTATTTTAATTTTGATTATTTTTAAATTTTCTATTTATTTATTTTTTAATCATTTTTTTAAAAGAGTTATGTGGTTTTTTTAATAACTTAAAAAAATTGTTTTTGATGTTTTTTTTGGTTCAATTTTTATTTATTTTTCTTTAAATTATGTGTTTTTTTGAATTTTTTTCCCATTTTTTAATTTAATTTTCGATTTTCTTTTGTTTTATTTATTTATTTTTGTTTAAATTTTTTATTTTTACAAGTTAATTTTGTTTATTTTTACATTTTTATTGGTTTATTTTTATAATTGATTTATTTTTTTGTCATGCTTTTTAATTTTTAATTTTATGTTTTATTACCAACATGAAAATCACCACTCTAAACAAAAATGGTTAATGGTGCATCAACACTTTTCAAAATTAGCATGAAAATCACTAACATTTTAAAACAAATGTTCATACTTCATAAATAAAAAAATTTAAAGTGTAAAAACTATGCTAAAAAAAGGGTGATTGTGCATCCCCATTTTTCAAAATCGGGTGCTTTTTTTGCTACCTCAAAAAAGTAGGTACTAGGTCACTTACCTATTTGATCGGTAACCATGTTATTTTTCAAAATTTCTATCATTTATTATGTGATTCAACAGAGTGACTATGTATTATAAGTAACCAATAAATCCAAAGAACAACACATCAATAGATAACACATAAGGACATTGGATGATTTAAGTGGAAACCCAATTTGGGAGAAAACCACTATTGTTGTTGTATGTTTTGTCTTCTTATTATTATAAGGAATCTTTACATCTTGCAATGGTGCAGCCTTTTGCCAATGCACAAGCTCCTACTTGCTAGAGGTTGCAACCTCTACAATATTTTCCAGTTGCTATTGGAAGGAAGCTTCTACTCCCTCAACTTTCTTGTGATCCATGTTTAACAATATTTCAGATTGTGATCACCTTTAACAATCACAAATCTGGTAGGCCACTTTTCAAAATGTTTCAAACTGGACCCAATCACTATGCAATAGATCTCTGATATAAAAACAACTGTGCTAAAAAATTGAATACAAAGCTATCATGTATTTCATGAATAAGTGTCAACAAACTTTCTCTACAATAACAAATCACTTGATGGAGCAATATATAATAAGTGTCAATATCCAATTTACAGTCAAACTCTGTCCAATAGCTAAAACAAAATATATACATGGTTGTTATTAAATAGATCCAAGTATATACATGCTTCTAATGCATGACAACAACGTACAAATCTCAAGGCATGATTTTCACCAAACCCTAGCAGTAAACCATATATCTCAGTGACTTATTCAAGCTTTGACATCCATCAATCACCTAATTGTAAAGATCAAATGTATACGAACCAACAAAAAGTAGCAATAAAGTTCAATGTTCATTTACTCAGAGGGTATACACGATTGTTGAAAAGCATATCCACATATGTATGCATTATTCAGGAACAAAAACAATGTACAGTTCTAAGGAAAAATTAAAACAACCAGATCCCTCATAAACTGGTTGTTGGGCTAGAATTGTGAATTACGGATAAAACACGCTTCCCTAGACAGGTGATAGTCTAGAACAACAGGTGAAAGACTATACGACTATTTCTCCTAACTAAGAACAGACACACAGAGAGGATTAGAAGGTTACTTGTGATCCAAGCACTTCTAAATGGCTCCTTTTGTCACTTCCGTTGCAGCTTCAAATTCAAGCGGTTTGTGCGGAATGCTTCCTACAAGAAAGAACAATGAAACAATAGAAGATGCAATAATATAGATATCTATTCAAGTTAGTTTGCTAAATAAGTAAAGGATAAACCATATACATCAACTAAGATCTTGCAATATGGAAAATCAAAGCCAATACAGATGCATATACGGAAAAATAAGCTGTATCCTTTATTGATGATAGAATGAGAGGTTATAACCAAGTGATTGATTTGAAGTGACCCTTCCAGCAACATTCCCAAGCCTCATCATAGTATAAATCTCTCCAGCAGCAGCTACACAAATCTAGCTCTCAATTGAAAATTATCCAACATTTCTCTATTCAAATTCTTCCTTCCTCAAACACTAAGATTTGTGCTCAATTTATAGATGAACTGAAGGTTGTTTTGTAATCAATGAATTTCCAATAATAGGCAAGACATGTTCCCAATCATGTAGATGTAAAATGGACACTTGGATTCGAAGCTTGACACATGTGAACTCTTCTAGAAGGCACTGGCCAAGTGGAGATTTAGGAACAATGATAATTTCACTCCCAATGTGGCCAACGCACCTATGAATGTCAGGAAGTGCTTTGCAGAGCAACCTTGCATGGGGCTACCTGCATATGCAATGCACTTAGGCCCCTTAGAGCTTGCGTTGGTGAGCTCTCATATGCTATATAATAAGCTTCAAACCTTGGAAACCTTTGCTTGATGAAAGTCTTGCTTGATTTGTCTTGTTCTTGTCTTAGGGCATGTAGCAACTGAAATGATAGGCAATGATAGACCCTTGATCATTGGTCGTAGAGATGATGTCAAGTTAACCAGGTCATTGAAAATGGTGCCCAAATTTACCTATAACAATTGCCCCCTAAAGCATGAGATCCAAATAATAAAAACATTTGATTGAGATGATTTACATTGTGTTGGGCTGGAGATGAAGCGGAGTGGTCACCAGCATCAATCTTACAATACATTACATCATGATATATCCTCTTTGATCATAATTGCTGAGGGTAGGCATTCCCATATTCATCACATAAAACAATCTAATAACATGTGCATAATTCAGAAAGTCGTCTTCATTGGAATGTTGCCCAGATGCAGACATGCCTACAGATATAGGCCCATGTTTGGATGAAAATCTGTATGTAAGGTCACCGTACAGATGATGTGTACAACAATCCTGAAATCGTAGCTCAGATGGATGAAACTAGATCCAGGGTCTTCTTATCTCGTTCACTCGATCATTTGGGTACAAGTCTAGCCATGCGAATATACGATTTTTAGTCGAACATGGAAAGACATTGTTTGATTACCAGCCAATGATGTGTGCTGTTAAAAAACGCGAGAGAACCACCATTAATATCAATGGCCCTCAAGGTACTGTAGTACATTTCATAAGGTGTGAATAGATGATTTAATGTTGAACGCCAAACAAAATATTTCGGTCAAAGGTCTGGAAGCGAGGATCTTGTCGATGTTGTAACAAGCCTCATGGTACTGGAATCTGATGTTTCTAAGTGAACTTCCTGGATATTGATTTTTTGTCGATAGGAAGTAACCTTATTGCAAAACAAGAGTTACTGATTTCAGAGACAAGGGTATGACTTGATATAGCAATTTTCAGGGATGATGGTCATGAGAATGAAGGCTTATGAATATTGCAGAAGGACGAAGTTTTCATTGGATGACTTCTCTTGAACATATCGGCGACACTGTGATGAGTTGGCAGCATTGACCCAAAAACGAAGTGAAGGTATGATGAACCATAGGTGTGAATGAACCGTCAAGATGATTACCCAACCCAAATAGTCATGGACATGGAGTGAAAGAAGTGTCATGTTCAAGAGCAACTTGCTACCATAAAGAATTCTTGCTCTTTTTTCCCAAATTTTCCCCGTTCATTTGTCGACCAATACCTATTTATTTTTTAACAAGCTTGAGGAGGATAACATTTTCTTGATCTATAATTCAACCCTTTAGATGAATAAAGTATCGCTATTTAATAATTTAACGAGTCTAGTGATGAATGAAACTCGATTCTTGCCATGATCGACAAGCTAGTCGCTATTTTATGTTTTAACGAGCTTAACGATAGTGATAGCCCAGTCCTTTTTCATATTTAGAGAGTTTGAAAAAGAGGAAGAAAGAAAACTCCATAAGTACTTTTTCGTAAATTTGCCACTCAGACCCGAAAAAGTGTAAAATAATATCTGAGAGAATCTCTTTGGTCATGTTTAACCAAGGTATTCCTTTTTCGTAAGTAATCCATTTCAGTCCAGAAAAGGGTTAAACTTATACTGAGTAGATATCCATTCATTTACTTTAACGAGCTCGAAAAGAAAAGTGCTCGGAAATCTTCTCACATTATTGGAGTCTGAAAAGAGTTGAAAGAAGACTCTAGGGGTTCCTTTTTCGTTGTTATCGAAGCTTAAAAAAGAGATAAAATTGCGCTTCAAATCCTTTTTCATTTTTAACAAAGCTTGAAAAATAAGGAGAAAAAGTATGCTTTGTGTTCAAGTCATTATTTGATTAAATCTGCATGACTAACCTATTCATCAGTTGTATTTCCTGTTCAGAACAACATCAAATGGATTAAAAATACCTGTTTCATGATAAAAAACATAATAAAACTATATTCATAGCAATAAATTTACCTTGAAAATAATTAAATGACTATTTAAAAGTAGTTTCACTATTCATTTTTACCATTCCATAGTTACCATTTGCATTTTGGAGCTCTGAACCTGATTTTGCCCCTGAACTTCAGTCGTCGATTGCAGTCGTTTTTGTGGACAGATTTTGTCTCCGTTTGATTCATGTTAGTACCGTGAACCTCCTCTTTCCCTTGGTATTCATTTCATCTCCAACTTTTGAAAATTTTTAGGGTTTTAAGGCCACCAGGGTAAATTCTGCCCAAAATGAGGGAAACGCACCCCTGAATGTCGAAACCTGCATTGTATAGCAGGTACAGTGAAGGGTACTTGCATGTGCAACGCACTGTCTCAACCCAGGGAGTGCGTTGGGCGCAGTTCAAGTTTTTGATTTTCATGTTGTGCCCAAAATTTGCCTAGTTTTTTGAAATGAGTGGAATCTAATGGATCTTATGGTTGTATTTCAGGTTTCCATCATATTATAATGACGATTACATGGAGGGAAAGAGAACATGAAGAAAAAGATATGATTGCCTTGAATGATCCAGGTACTGTAAAAGCCCTAAGAGATTGTGGACTGCTTAAGTACGTCAAATTGTCGGGAATGAGGCAACAAATAGAACTCTTGGAGTTCTTGGTTCGAGCATGGGATCCGACGATAGAGGCATTTCACATTAAGAACAAAGTGGTTCCTATAACAGTTGAGGATGTGTATTTTCTCACAGGTTTGTCGAGGAGAGGTTTTCCCATTTCACTATCAGGGTCTACCGTTGGAGGAGAGATAGTGAGGGATTATATTCAGCAGTACTTCTATCTAGGGGCAGAACCTAGCAAAGATGGAAAAATAAACATCCGAGATGTCAGATATTTGCCTTTGAGAACCATCCTTTTCACGATTGCTAAACTTGCTGGCGCCGTTACACTACATGTAGCGAATAGATCGTATATGCAGTATGTGCTAGAGTGCTTAGAGTCAACAACCTTCAACTGATCTGAAGCCGTTCTTTCTCAGATAAAAGAACAACTGAACAAGGCAAAGGGAGCAAGGAAGAAAAATTTCAGTTATGGTTCAATCCTTATCTCCTTCTCTTTGGAACAGATTCCACTAATGCAGCCACAACATGTGACACTGGATATAACTAGTCCTAGAGATCGTCAGATGCAGAGATGGGTAGAACTCATGGGTTGGCATGCTGGCCAATCGACCGTTGTGTTCTCTACTGCATTCTTTGCTTGGTTCAGGCAATAGATGGTCGCCATCGACGAATATGCATACGCAGGCGTATATTTTCGAGGAGATCCTGATTTAGTATTACCAGAAGGCGCTCAGTGGGGTGCAATAGGTATGAATGTTTTGACCATGTTTTTTGATTTCCCTAAGGTTTATACAATTTTTTTGTATTTTGATGTTTTCCCAAGACTAAACTAAATGTTTGATGTAATGCAAATATCGGTCGTGTTCAACCAGTAGAGGAACCAGAGCGCGAAGAAGATGCGCTAGCAGAGAGGGCTGTTGGGAGAGCAGTCCTTCACGACCTTGATATGGCTGAGACTCTGGCTGAGCTTCAGTAGCACATAGAGGGGTTGACCTTCGGGATTCCGGATTGATGGATCAAAGAGCTTCCCATGCGACTGCATCGACACACTATTGGGGTTCATAACCATTGGATGTGGTTACTTTGTAGGAATTCTAGATCTATAGCATGTTACCATGAGCACCACTAGTTTACTTATGACATTTTGCATTCATTTTGAGGTCAGATGGCCAATGTGTCTTGGGCACAAATTTTGTAAAAACCGATAACTATCTATCTATATGATTTCAGAGTTTTTCTTATGTTTATCGTGCAATCCTATTCAATGATGTGAATGCTTTCTTTACCTATGTTGCAAATGTCTGTCTAAAAATAGATTAGCTAATGAATCAGTCAATGTGTTCAAATTTCTGGAAATGTGTTGATATTGAACAAAATCAAAATGTCTTTCCAAAAGTCGAACTCTTAGGAACAATCTAAGAAGTGTTGGATTTATAATAGTATAAACACTAGTAAGTTGCAGTACCACAAGTTGTGAGTCTAACCTTAGGATTACGCGGTTAATACCAAATGAAATGGCATTAGAGAGAAGTTCGATCAACGTGCTATACTCAATGATATTGTTCATCGATCTACCAATACAAATCCCTTGAAAACTCACTAACTCGCCGTTCGGAGCGAAAATGGCCCACGTTGTAAAGGATAGATTCTGCGTACTATGACTAGCACCATTAGCATATCCAACAAATGGTTCTGAAGATTCAGACATCTGTGATGAAAAATAAAGCAGATTACTAACTTCAAAAAAACTCTAAAAAAAAATTAAGATAGTGAATGCAAATCAACAACATATATACAATATAATACAAAAAATTACTACACTCATGATTAAGCATAGTAACGTTTAAGATACAACCCATTTATAGGCTGTGCCAATGGAATTCCATCGTAATAAACTAACTCGTAGGCACCATTAGCAAGAACTCTTTTGACAATATAGGGGCCATGTCATAATGGCTTGAATTTCCCTGTACCTATTACATCAGCTTCTTGATCATAAATAAGGACCAAGTCGCCCTTTGAGTAGATGCGAGGCTGGACATTTTTGTTGTATTGCGCCTTTATACGTCTCTTATGCGCTTCATTGGCTAAATGGGATTCACGATGCGTTTCATCAAGATTGATGAGGTTAAGGAGACATGCTTCTTCTTCTGAGGTGTCAGGTAACAAGTCTATCATGAGTTTTAACGATGATATTTCACATTGGATTGGTAAGATAGCTTCCAGACCATACACCAATTGAAAAGGAGTAAATCCAGTCGCATTTCTCACCGAGGTTCGATACGCCCATAAAGCAGAGTATAGGATAAAATGCCAGTTCTTTTTACAGGCTCCTATCATTCGTTGAAGCATTCGTTTGAGAATTTTGTTAATAGACTCAAATTGTCCATTTGATTGTGGATAATAAGGAGTAGAATTATCATGCGACAATCCTGACTTGGCAGTTAATTCAGACATCATATGGTTATAAAAATGCTTCCCATGATCCGTAACTATAGCCTGCAGGACCCCAAACCATGCAATAACATGATTAAATAAAAACAATGCAGCTGTCTGTCCTATGTTGTTGAATGTAGGCATCGCTTTGGCCCATTTGGTAAAATAGTCGACTGCGACAATAATATAACCATGCCCCTCGAACGAACGAGGGTTACAGGTCATGAAGTCAATACCCCACTTCGTAAATGGTCTCACAGAGACAACAAGATGCATTGGCGTTGGCGGTTTGTGGATCTTACGATAAAAAATCTGGCATGCATGACAAATTCTGACTGCGAGGATACAATCTTGAAAAATAGTGGGCCAAAAGTAACCAGCGCGGAGTATCTTCTGTGTGGTAGCATATCCAGATAAATGTCTGCCACAAACCCTAGCATGACAATCATTTAACACTTTTTCGGCCTCCTCATGAGTGAGGCACCTCCTTAAAATAGTATCGGCACCACGACGATAAGGTGTATCGCCAACGATCATATAATCTTTGGCTTGGTATCGAATATGTCGCTGTTCAGAGCCAGAGGTATCAGGTTGAAAATTTTGAGTTTGGAGATAAATGATGAAATCCCCATACCAAGGATAAGATGATTTGATTAGAAACATAGACTCATATGTAATAGATGGTTCCGATGTAGTATCATTTCTATCAGAGGGAAGGTCATAGAGAAGCTCAGCCAAAACTAAAGACTTCTTTGACTTGGATTTGATGAATTCCAAATCGAATTCCTGCAAAATGACAGTCCATTTTGACTATTTTCCTGCCAGCAATTGACGTGATAAGATATAAGTCATGGGGTTGCAAACCGAAACTATTTTTGGTTTTCGAAGCAAGATATAATGGCGAAATCTTTTGACAGCTTGAACAGCTGCCAAGGCAAGATTTTCTATGTACGATTACTTAACTTTCATATCATTGAGATTACGACTCAAATAATAGATTGGATGTTCAATTCCATCTTCTACTTGGACCAAAACCATAGTAATGGTCATTTCAGCCACGATGATATATAGGAAATAATCATTTTGATAATTAGGAGGATACATTAATGATGCTCGAACAAGATGATCCTTGACATCATCAAAATAATATTGCACAAGTTGGTCCTTTCAATAATCGAGTAAATCCTTTAGCCATTTCTGCGTAGTTTGGAATGAACCTTCTCAACAAGTTAGCCTTTCCTTGAAGTTTTTGTATCTGAAGTAAATTTGATGGCACGGGAAAATCAAGAATCTCTTGAACCTTCAATGGGTGGATTCGAATTCCTTCTTTTGAGACTAAGAATCTGAGAAATCGACCAAAACCAACACAAAACCAACACAAAATACACATTTATGTGGATTGAGGCGTATCTTGTAGTGTCGGCAGCGTAAGAAAATGGCTCTCAAATGCATCGGGTGATTAGTCCAATTTCGTGAATGCGCTAGTAAATTGTCTAGATATGGTTGAACAATGTGCTTGATGTCATTGAAAGCATAATCCATTGCTCTCTGAAAATTTTCCCCAACATTCTTTAAACCAAACAGAAGTTTCCTATAAGCGAATGTGCCTCAGGGACAAATTAATGTTGTCTTATGTTGATCATTTAGGCGGATATCGATTTGATTGTAGCCTGAAAATCCATCCATGAACGAAAAAATTTCGCATCCAGCACAATCGTCAATGATCTGGTCGATAAAGGGAGTAGGATAGTTGTCTTTTGGAAAAGCCATATTGACATCCCGATAATTGACACACACTCTAATGGTTCCTTGTTTTTTCATAATAGGAACGATATTGGAAACCAACTTAGTTAGTGGAACAGGGTAAATGAAACCAACATGCAAAAGTTTTTCAACTTCTGCTTTGATGGCAACGACTTTCTTTGGATGAAAAGGACGAAGCCGTTGACGCATCGGTTTGACATCAGGATACATATTAATAGAGTGTTCAACTATACTGGTATCTATGTCTGGCATTTCCTCGTAAGACCAGGCGAATACGTCACGGAATTCACGAAATAGAGAGCGATATGATTCAAGTTTTTATGGAGAACAAGATACACCGACATAAATATTTTCTACAATGCTAGGTTTGGTCGAAATATCGATAGAAATGGTTTCTTCAATATTTGACAAATTTCGCTCAGAATCGATTGCATTAGTTGGTAAAGAATTCGAAAATAAATTTTTGATTGATGGGTGATATAGTTCACTAAGATTGTTTTCTTCATAATCAGGAAGATAGGAATGATGATGATAATCTTCCCATGGTTCTCCTTCTGACATCATAGCTTCCAGAATATTTTCATCTGTCAAAAAAATTGAGGAAAATGGATCATATGGAGTACCAAAATATAAGGAACGATCAACCCAAACACTCGGCGACGTAGATTTTGGATTTTCCGCCCAAGCCAAATAGATTGATTGCTATGCCAGCTCAATAGGGCTGGGCGGTAAAAATTCATCCAACGTAGAAATATCAGAATCACTCGTACTCTCCTTAAGCTAGATAGAGTGGAAGAGATCATGTAGCAGGTCTCTATACTTGCAATTTTTGATGATGTCGCAGGCGGTGGTAATGCAAAGGTTCCCATGAGAGTGGAATCCTTTAAGAGTCCTACACCAATGTTTTGAATTTCTAGTTGGGGTAAGTGAACAAACGGAACACTTCCAGTTACCTGCGAAGCGAAGGCAAAGAAGGATAGTTGATTAATCACTGTGATTGTACCTTTTATATGGAAAGGAAATCATTCTAAAGTATGTGGAAACAATTGTAGTCATCGCATATACCCATGGTCTCCCAAGTAAAATATTATAGTCAAGGGGTCCGTCAACAACCTCAACATCAATATTCACTATTTTCCCCCCTAGTTCAACATGCAGGTTATTGATAATACCACAAGGTTTATACGTTCTTCCATCAAAAGCCTTCAACGTCGTTGATGATTGTGATAATCACGGCAAGCCAAGTGAATTCCAACAGTTTAGAGACATAATACATGTAGATGCTCCCTCATCAATAATAGCGCGATGAACAAGGTGATTGAGAATATTTACTTGTATGGAGAATGCTAATTCTGCTAGTAATTGTGGCACATAGTCCGTATGATTAAAGACGACAAGATTGGAATCAGCCAGATCAATTCCACCAATGGCCGACAATAAAGCCTGTTTCTGTGAGGGATTATTTTTTAATACCTCAAGAGCAGACATAGCTGAAGGGGATTGAGCCAAATCTTTAACTATATTATAATTTTGTGCAGCTCTTGCTCGAGGATTATATGTTGATTTATCAATTACTCTCTTTGGTGGCTTGATTGTCAATTCAGGAATAACAGTAGGTGGTACTGATTCAGTAGACGGATTCGTTGTCAAGGTAGTAGGTTGATCAGTGGCCTGACTACCATAATCTTTATTACGCGTTGACACCAAAATATCTTGTGAAGGTTTTGTGGTGGATAATATTAACACTTGGGAACTAGGATCTGGATCCGTAGCAACCAAATTAGTGTCCGGATTTGGAAATGGGTCTGTCAACATAGCTGATGCATGGGAAGTCTTGATCATTTTTGAGACTTCAACATGGTGAGGACAATCCCTAACAAAGTGTTCCTCATTACAGATTATGCATAGATAACTAGGTTTCCGAGGTCCAGACGGTTGATCAGATGATCTTTCCTGCAGGTTAGAAGTTTTCTTTTTCTTTGATTTCCCCTTTTTCTTACTTCCTAGTTGCTTGTCACTCTTACCTTTGTCAAATGACACGACATTAATTTCGGAAGTAGGAGCAGGATCAGATGCAGTAGCGTGGTGTGTGTTTTCAGTGTCTATCAAGACGTCTCCGACATGAGAGTCCTTTATTTGAGGAGGAACATTGAAATTAGATCGCAGCGCATTGGGAATTTTTTCATAGAGTGTGCCAGATTGAGTATAAATCAAGTCTAAATATTGGGCATGAGTGATAACGTGCTCTTCTGTGACAACGCCACCCTTAGTCACATCCTCAGTTATAGATGGTAACAGGGACTTAATGAACCATTCAGCAAGTCGCTTATCCGGAACAAATGTCTTAACCATTCGTCGACGACGATGCCACTCATGGATATGATAAAAAATGTGAGTAGCATTAGTCTATTTGAAGTTGGTCAAGAGTTCCATTCCAATTTTTTATCTGATCGGTA
This sequence comes from Pinus albicaulis, assembly GCA_034641835.2. NCBI lineage: Eukaryota > Viridiplantae > Streptophyta > Pinopsida > Pinales > Pinaceae > Pinus > Pinus albicaulis. Next base: position 419,794,296 of record CM076584.1, read on the forward strand.
ACTGGAAATGGGTCAAAAAGAAAATAGCTAAAGCAGTGAAATTGTCGAAAGAAGGTCTAGGTAACTCAATGTACCATTTAGTAGCCGGACTTGTGAGCGTACACTGGAAAATATGTAGTCGAATAGAATCATCATTCAGGCAATTTGATGAACACCATAAATGATAAGTAATAACATGAGTCGACGGATCTTCTCCAGGGTTTCCATTGAATTTAGGAATATCAGAGGGTAATTTATGAGGTATCACCGGCCACCAAGGAGAATAATTGATAATATCATTGGTTAACCGATTTAAATTTGGTAATTCTAAAGTTGCAACAAAAGGCATCTATCTATTAAGGTCAGGCTGAGCATAGCCATGGTAAGATGGAATTGCTTGAGCAACAGGCCTTTGAGCACCAACATACGGAATCTGTTGCTGGTAACCCAGATAGGGGTTGTTTTGCATAGCAAATGCTGGAGGATTATGTTGACCAAATCTTGGATATAATACTTGTTGAAATGAAGTTTAAGGCATTTGCGCTTGAGGTTTCCAAGGGGTCTGTCCACCAATGTTATAACCCAAATTAGGATAACTTGGATTCGGTTGATATTTGTAACTAGGTTGTGGTTGTGACATCCCATAAAATGGTAGATTATCTTGTGAATAAAATATTCCTGATACAGGTTGTTGTAAATTAACAAAAGGATTTGGAGTCTGTGGACCCAACATTTGATGATATTGAGTTGAAGGACCCACTTGATAAGGTTGATGTACAATCTTTGTCAATCAATTCCACAGAGAATTAGTCTAGCTTTGATACCACCTGATGGTAGCTTGAGCTGCTATAACCCACATTCTCCATTTAAATGCACATAAAAAAATGCATGTCCATTTATAAACCTGATAATTCTCAAATTCATTAAAACTCAAATGTGGAAGATTTGTATCTCAAATATCTGATTTGAGATATTTTAATAAGAAAAACTTTGGTTCTAAAACTCAACAATCAAATTGTATATGCAGAGGCTTTATCATTTAATCAATGGTCATAAAATCATAATAATAAACCCATCCTATGATTATTCGAATCACCTATTCGAATTTCCGAATTGAACCCAAATAAAAGCTTCGGCTCTCACACCTTATGGATCTTTGATTGCATATATCAGACTTTGGATAAAACCCAAATTATGATATAGTCCTGACAACATATATTAAATCAAACATAAATCTTCGCACCCATTCATTTCATACAAAAGTTCACATGAAAATGTCAAACCCATTATATTTATGTGAACTCAACTAACATTTGTTTGATACCAAAGTTTGACTTTGGTTTAACTCAACCAACGCACCAGCATATATTAATGCGAACTTTCGGCCCCACATCTTACCTGGCGTTTACCTCTACGTAAATTCACGATGCAATTACCGTTGATCCTCCGATGGGTATCATCGAATGGATATCATGTTCAAATGGGCTTCGGAGTTTAATGAACAAACTGCACGCGAAATGGGTTGTATTACAAAATAGCCAATGCCACTTGTCATTCTCAGACCACTATCACGTGATTTTATTTAAAACCATTTACCACTTCACAACTAATGTGAAAACCATTTGTTGTTTTACAAAACTGCTCCACGCTTCATTACTTGGTTTCTTCTGTCTTTACTCCATCGTTCTGCTTCACGATAAAAACCAGTCTTCAAACTCTTTCTAAGTTTCAACCGCAATTTAAATCTCTGCAATCATTCAATTGCTTTGGGCCGCGTAGATTTCTTCTATCATAACACTACTCAGAACTTGACAATATTGTTATTCAACAGTTCTATACCATCGTATTTTACTGCGCTTCTATCTCACGGTTCCAATTCCATTGACTGTTCCTTTAATCTACTTCTTGGTCTCTAACAGGCTTTTAAAACCCCCCATCATTCATCAACGCACAACTCAACTCTATTATTCATTTCCGCCTTTACTTTGACTTCGTGAATTCGAACACGACTAGAATTCAATCTGAAAGGAATCCCACAATAGCTATGGAAATTCCAAGTACGATTTCCCTTGTAGCTGAGATTTATCCTTGTTATTCATTCCATGCATGAATTAAATTCTACTTCTCAATTTCTGTGATTCTTATCCAAAACCTTAAATGGGCAGCTGCAACCCAATTTACAACTTCTAATGCGACTTCAATTCGTAAACACAGAGATTTAAGCATAAATAGATTCTACACAAGAATATAACTATCTATAATCTTTGCGATTCTAATCTCTGCAAATCAATTATTCATCTGAGATCTTTCTATTGGGAACTTATCACAAAACACCTTAATCACCCATCCACGGAATTCCAAAGCATAACAGAATGAGAACAAAATATATTGTAATTAAACCTTCATAAATTATGAATTATACAAATATCAGAAAATGCCTTCTTTACAATCAGGATTTGGCCTGATATGCCTTTACATGGCCTTTCTCCTCTTTTCAATCAAATCCTGTAGGCTTTAAAATAAAATCCCTTCTATCATCTATCTCACTTGCGTTCCTGGCTATTTTTTATTGCTTCGAGAGCTTACAATTTATACAAGAAAAATATTCATGAACTAATTTAGTTCAAATCCCAAAAATCTCTCACTGTCCCTAATTCATCTATTCAACTCCTCTCTTCTCTTAACATAATCCTAGATTATATTTCTGTTCAAATCCCTCACATCCTATTATAACCAAATAATCTAAACTCCATGGCTGGATCTCTACGCAAGGAGGATCAACTTGCCACTTTTCCTTTTTTTTTTTTGCTCAGAATTTGACAATAAATAAACTACTTACATACATTTGATTAACTAAAATTTAACTAAGCACTTTTCTTCCAACCCTTAGTTAGCCACAACATGTGATCAACCCATCACATTGCTGGCTAAGTCTAATTGCTCCTGCATCAGAATGTAAAGGTCATTACTCAGGGTTCCCAACAGTGCTCTTCCTGTCAATGTGCCTTTAATGTTTGAAAACGTTGTAGTATATTTGGCAATTTCCTTCAATATTATCCAATAATATTCCTTGCTCATTAATTTATCATTAATCACAAGCATAGAAGGAAATCCTTTCTGTGTCAAAGGCTCTATTCTGCTGAAAAATCTCTGAATTGTAGTCTCCAAATTGTGACATTTTTCCTCAAGCTGAATGAACAAATTCTTCTTTGTTAGCACCTTCTTCACTTCTATGATGGTTTATGTTCTGTAATCTATACCCAAATCATCCAGTTCATACCTATTCTTTGCATTCAGAAATTTAATGATGTTATTTGCTATTGCAGGCTTGTCTTCCAGCCGTGCCTTGATTGTTGTGATAGCCTCATTTTCCTTCTGTATCAGCACTTTTTGCTAAAGTATGAACTTTATACTTGGCCAAATCTCATTAAGATATTCCATGATGTATGCGCAGATTATCTCTTTCACCTAGACCAAAGTATTTCCAATAGATGTCTCCTTTTTCTCTTTCTGTAACCTCTCAATAAAATTTTTGGCTCTTTGTGCTTCAGCTACATGTGAACTATCAACATTAGATTTCTGAAATTGCAATAATTTTACATGATCCTGTAATTTCTTGATCTCCTCTTCTTGAATGGACATGTTCTGAACTGCTTTGGTGAGCCGCTCATCTCCATATGCATTACTTGCTATAGAATTTTGAGCTATAGGGATGATTTCTAGAGGCACTGCTTCTAAAGGAATGTTTTTGCTTCTTCTTCCTTTTATTTTATCATTTTTTCTAACTCTGATTCCATCTGCTTTATTTGAGAATTCTGCTCCATATTCAATTTCATCATTTCTGTCTTCTGAGTTTCAGTCTCTTCAATATCTTTTTCCAAAGGATATTATGTAGTTGGAATATTCAATTGTTTTCTTAATGCTGTTATGTCAACATTTTTCTTCTTGATGATTTCTTTAATTGCATTGAAATTGGATGGATCATACCCAATTTTTATCACCAGATATTCTAGAGTTTTAATTCTTGTATCATTTACAAATGAAGACACCTTCTCCATTTTCAGCTGTGATTGTGCATTAGCCAATTAAACTTGTAGTTTTGATAAAATCATAGCAGTATTAGTGAGAGTTTATGAAATCATCTCACCAATTTGATTGTGTAGCTAAATCTGATCTATTGGATGAATCTCTTTTGTATCAAACTCAAATGTAGCCCTTTTATAACCTGCTTCTTATTTTGGATGTGGAATTTATGCTTGAAGAAAAGCAAAGTGCATTTTTCCCTTTTTTGAATCAAAGGCTGAAAGAAACCTACTTTGTGAGCTGGGAGTTTCTTTCCAAAATTGGTTGTATGTATTGGTATTTAACATTTCATTCTTCAGCTTTATCTCTTTTAAAGTGTCAAAGAAAATATTCTCCTTTTCCCCTATAGCAACTGTACTTGTCTGAATGGATTTTCACTGATCTTGAGAAGCTGTTGCTTGCTGATTTTTAGAAACTGTAGAAGTAGTAGGAGTAGTAGAAGTGATTTTATCACCTACCTGTGTGGAAGGAGGTGTCTCTTTAGTAATGATAATTACTTATTTTTTTGACTCCTTGCTGGGATTGACCTTATGATTTAGCTATGTCTTCCCTGTAATGAATTTTAAGCTCTTTGCTAGATGAATCAGTCATTGGAGATGAATGATCTTCTCTAACTCTTTTCCCTGCCCTTTCCTATGCAAAGGAGTCTGCAATGTTGATGTAGACAATGTTTGTTCTTCAACCTCCTGTAGAGTACCTTCAATCCATTCAAGTTGATTCATGTATTTTTCAATATCTGGTCTAAGTGTATGAAAATATGGTGTAGATTTATTTTCTACCCTCATTTTAGCAATGACACCAACTGGATCATAAGACCATGTAAAACTTGGAATAAATTGCATCTCTTTCAACAACTTATTTGCTTCCTCCCCTATTGTCCTGCTATTACAAATAAAAGGTCCTATATGTGTTTTTATTTTAAATTGAGATTTATTTTTAGCAGAGATAAAATGCACTTCATATTAATTTATCTTTTGTCTAATATACTCCAATGAAAAATTCCTCATGGGGAGGAATTTTGGCAGCTTATAAGGGGGAAGCTCACAGCCGTAAACTCTGATTTTTGTATAATTTTGATAAAGGTACTAATCCCATATTCTAGCTTGATATGACAGCTGCAATAACTTTCTAATTTCTTCACTAATCCTTGGCTCTGGAGTGCTATTGAGTAAATTGAGTGTTTGTTGAAGAAACAATTCCACAAACTGCTTATATAAATACTCTTTCTGTTCCTTCATGACTAGTGAAGTCTAGGAAATGATTGGCTGTTGATTGCCTTCCTCATCCAATTTCTGTAAGGAAAAATTAAATTTGTCTCCCTGAGATTACAAGAATAAGTAAAATAACACAATGGCATAATTGAAAACCTCTTCAGTTGTGAATTTGACAAACTGATCATGGATAGAATCTACAATGAACTGACCAAAATTGAAAATGATGGAGGGTTTGGAATATGTGGAGAATATGGACATGAATCCTATAATGGCTTCATCTACCGATTGGTCTGAATAATAACCAGGAAGGTAGGAAATGACTGTGATGATTTTTTTGGACCTTTCAGGGAAAATGGATGATGGAAATGGAGGTTTTTTCTTAGGTAATGGATCATTTTCAATCATGAATAGCTCAAGGGTTTGAGCTCTCTTTGAAAAATATAACTTTTGGTATATTTCAATCAATTCTTCTTGGGAAAATGGTTTGGCATTCTCTGTGGTTGGGGCTTGCATCATTTGTTCAATGGTTTGGGCATTGATACTCACTAAAATCTCTCATGTAGGAGCGATAATGGCTCTTAGGTTTGGCATATACCAAGCTTGAAATATTCTAACAAACTCTGTGGCACTACGGGCGTGAGGAAAAATAAAATGAGGAATATTGGAATACCATAATCCTATATCATCAGATTTATCAAAGAATTTAACTTCTAACCAACAATATAATTCAAAAATTTCAATGTCACAAAGAGTTTCATGGATTTTGTGGTCTTTTTCTGCTAAGGGTATCTGATGAAAGTCAACTGGAGGGTGTAATAATATACTTACTGGTTCTTTTGGTCCTTTGTTCTTCAAAGGCATGGTTGGCTCTGTTGAAATGGCAGAAACAAGAATTTTCTGATGCAAAACAGGGGCCGAGACTGAGGAAAAGCTTTGCATACTAGAAGAAAATCAATAGCTGCAAAAAAATGCTTTAAACAATGATGAAGTTAATCTCTGGAGTTCTGGTGGTAGTTGCAAATTTGTAAACTTGTATTGAGCAGAGCAAGTAGTAGGGTGAAAGTTTCAAAATAGGTGTTGAGTGATGAATTTATGGAGAATTTGTTTAATTCCCATTTGAAAAGGGCGTGGGTACATTGCCTAATGGTTAGAAATTAAATTAATTGGCTAACGCTTATGGAAAGGCGAGAATTGAGTTGATTGGAAAATCTGCAGTCCTCATTGGCATGACATAGCTGGCAGATGGAGTGGTGGTTTTAATATGGTGGATAAGCGAGATTTTGGAGGGGTATCAAGGTGGTAAATGGTTTTGTGCGGTTGGGGGGGGGGGTGCGAAATTAAAAGGTTCTGACACGTAGCAGTCGGGTCAGACTTTAATACCACCCTTCTCAGACGATGAGGGGGGGGGGGGGCGAAGTCACATGTGAGCTGTCAGATTAAATGAGGATGTGATGTATGATCGGTGAGATGGGGGAGGGTTAATGTATATCAGATTTTAATGAATGGTGGGGTAGGGGTATGAAAAAATTCATGTGACACAGATAGATGACAGATAGAATTATGCGACGTGTCGAATGGGTAGTGGGAGATAACGGTAGTGGAGAATAACACATAGGATTTATAACCTATGGTTTGAAGAATATTTTTTTGAAATATTAAAGATAAAACTTTGATAAAGATATGATTTCGAAAATGACTTTATTCTACAAAAATATGCATTTCCTTCGAATACAACAAAAAAATATAGAAATTATATGACACAGAGTTTATTTCGCACTATGAAAACTTATTTACTCCTTCAACTAGACCTTTATGGATGAAATGGAGGTTTGACTGCCTCATTTTTTAGTGAAAAACTGAAGATTTTTCATAGGCAGTTTAGACGCTAGACTTGACCTATATGACATGGAATGACATGATTTTAGACTTCTAAATGGAGATAAAATAATGGAAGGAGCAACATATCATGATAGGACTCATTCAATGACCAAAATTATTGCTGAAGACTAATTGAAAAAGCAAAAAATTTAAACTAATGACCTAATGGAAAAATCTCCAAAGAGCTATCTTTGATCACTAAAAAAATGAATCTAACATTGGTTCCAACTGGGGATGGAACCTCCTTCAGGAGGTGTCAAGAACACCGTAGATCAGGTAGTCTTACCATTGGGCTATGGAGTCAACTGGACTTTGGAATACTGAAACAAACTGAAAATTTTTGACTAAAACAACTAACTTGACTTTGACTTGAAAAAAGACTAAAACTTGAGAACTTTTTAAAATAGAACATGAACTATTTGCAGAAATCTTATGGCCTTCTGCTCGGGCTTCAAACTTTTGCAACAGCTCTCTTATTTTCTGAGCATCAAATGTAAACTGTTATATACAATGACAGTGAATTTGTTTCTCAGTATTTCAAGAAACATAATGATTTAGAAACCTACCATTGATAGGTCCTCCCAAAACTTCCTGTCCTTCAAGATATTCTAGAAAAAATTATTTGTTTCCTCTGAATGCTACAATCTTGTAAGGTCCTCGCCACAGATTGTTAAATTTCCCATGCTTGCCCTTATCTTCATTTCTGGCATCCCATCTTAGAACATTATCTCCAATCTTGAAGTCATCAGCCTTTGTTTTTCTGTCAAAAATATTTTTAATTTTATCATGCAACTTTGAAGTATTGTTGAAAACTTCATCTCTTGATTGTTTCAAGTGTATCATTTGGTTGATATTTCTCTGAATGTCATTTGGCTCACATTCAACCTCCTGCAAAATATTCATTACTGGAAAAACCAAAGAAGTAGGGAAACAATATCAACTCCATAGACAAGCTGAAATGGAGACATATTAATTGATCTTTTTGTGTTCACCCTATCAGTCCACAAAGAATTTGTAAGCTTCTTGTGCCAATTCTTTTGATTTTCCTGTAACACATTTTTGATGATGTTAACCAAAGACTTATTAGATCCTTCTGCAAGTCCATTTCCCCAAGGATAATATGAAGTAGAATGACCAAGTCTAATATGATATTCATCACAAAAATAAATCATCTTCTTGGATTTGAAAGCAGCTGCATTATCAATGATAATCTTGTATGGACAACCAAATATTGACATATTATTATTTTCAAGAAACTGAATGATAATATAATCAATTTCTTGGCTAGTAGGAATAGCCTCAATCCATTTGGAAAAATAATTTGTCGCAGTGAGAATCCATTTTTGTTGAACTGAAGATGGAGGATGAATTTCACCAATAAAATCAAGTCCCCATTGCTGGAATGGTGTTTGGTGGACTTCAATTGGTTTAAGAGGCAAAGGTAAAATTTTCCTTTTTCCTTGAAATATTCGACTTTCATGACATCTATTAACTGTTTTGTAAACATCAGAGAACAAGGTAGGGCAGTAGAAACCTACTCTCAAGATTTTATTAGCTATGGTTTTCCAATAAAGATGACCTCCACAGTCACCCTTATGGAAATTTGTCATGACTTTCTCAACTTCACCTTCAACTAAACAATTCAACAATATTCCACCAGGATCCTTCCAATATAAGACACTATTCAGAATGCAGTATTTCAGTGATATTTCTTTACTGCTTGGCATACTAGGAGGAGGATTCAAATGTTGCAGAATATGTACAATATCAACATACTAGGGAGATAAAGAAAATATCTCAGCTATCTCAGGTAATGTTTCAGCAGTTTGTTCATCAGAAATTGCAGCAATGAAGTTTATATCTAAGACATGAAGATTAGAATCTGCCATCAGCTTTGCTAGGCCTTGTCCTTTGATTAATTTTGTGGGCTTAATCTCCAAATCATACTCTAGCAAAGAAGTAATCCATTTTCCACTATGACCTTCTGGATCATTCTGTGTGAGTACTTCTTTAACATCAACATTCGGCACATAAGCAATGATATAGGAATGTAAAATGTACACTATGAAATATTCAGTGCTTTGAATAATGCTAAAGTTTGTTTCTCAATGATGTTGTACTTTAAAGCAACATCTCTTATTATTCTGCTAAATAAAGCAATAGGACGTTCTGTATTTTTATTTTTCTTTTGCATTAAAACAACTACAAGTGTATGCTCTGAAGCAAGTGAGAAAATAATAAAATCAACTGTATAGTCTGGGCTAATGATAATGGGAGCATGAGACAGAGCTAACCTGACTTGATTAAATGACTTCTTTGCTTCCACAGACCATTTTACTTCAGTATCTTTTTTTAACATATCAATAATCTGCTTCAAATGTTCAACAAGATTGGGAACAAATATTCTCAAAAAATTATTTTTACCATTGACAGATTGAATCTCCTTTTTGCTCCTTGGATAATATAAATTCTGAATTGATTCAATCCTCGAAGGATCTAGTCTTATGCCATCTTTAGATATAATATTCCCCAAAAATTTACCTTCTTCCATGCAAAGAGGATTTTCTTTGGATTTAATGAAATACCAAACTTTATGCATTTTTGAAAGACTGTCTTTAAATGCTGTAAATGGTGTTCATATTTCTTTGAGAAAACAATGATATCATCAAGGTAAATAACCAAAAATAGATCTTTTTCATTGGAAAAAGAAATATCCATTTCTCTTTGAAAAGTTTCTCCTGCATTCTTCAAATCGAAAGGAATTTTGGCATACATGAAAGGACCCCAAGGCGTGGTAAAAGATGTATTTTCTTGATCATTTGGGTGGAAAAGGACCTGATTATATCTTGAGTATCCATCTAACAAAGAAATTATGGATGATCCAACTACCCTTTGCAAAATGTGATCCATTTTTGGTATTGGATAATTTTCCTTTAAGGATACTTTGTTTAGATTTCTAAAATCAATGCACAATCTAATTTCTCCTATCTTCTTTCTCACAAGTACTAGATTGGACATCTAGTCAGAGAAATGAATAGGAACTATAATTCCACCAACGAATAATATGTTTACTTCCTTCTAAATAGAAGGAAACAACTTAGGATTCATCCTTCTAAGCTTATGGCAAAATGGTTTTTGATCTGGATTCAAATGAATAGTGTGCTGAATTATGATTTTATCATATACCTTCAAATCTTAATATTCCCAAGTAAATACATATGAAAATTGAGACATAAGCACTGCATACTTAGCTTTCATTTATGGACTCAAGGATTTTGAAATCTGCACCATCTTTGGCTTTTCTGAAGTGCCAAGATTTATCTCTTCCACTCCCACCTCTGTTGGTCACATAGTAGGCTTCCTTGCAACATCATCCTAGTCAAAAAGTTCTTCCAAAGGTATCAAACCTCTTAGAATCGAATTATCCTTAAGCTGTAGTACTTGCATTTCTGTATCATGAATTTCTTGGTCATTTATTTGGGCATTAATGAATTCTTCTTCCGTTTGCAAAAAGTTATTTATTTTCTCATCATTTTGAAACACTTTCCAATATTAAACATTGTTAGGGACAGCAGGGCAATGTTTTACATTAATTTCGTAATTTTTGTTTGGATACATTGGAATTTTGAACATACTAGCAGAGGTGGCCAGAGAATCATTAATAACATTGTTGTTTTTAGGAATTAATGATAGAGTATATTCAGGAAATGTTTTGAGGATATCAAGGACTGCATTGTTCTAAGCTCTCATTTAGGGATGTTTGGCTTGGTACTCTCCTTTAACTTACTTTATAACTAACTCAGAGTCGCCATATATAGAAATTTTCTTTGCACCAATCTTTTTCAAAAAATTTAGGCCAGCAATAAAGGCTTCATATTCAGCTTCATTATTTGTGCAGTCAAATGCTAGTTTATAGGAAGACATTCTAACATTTGGAGGGATATCCAATGATTGATTAATTGAGTTGTGAATCCATATTCCAATACCAACACCTTCTTTTCCCATGGCTCCATCAAAATCCATAGTCCAAAGACTATTTTCTTCATCTGGAAGGTGTAAATCAGATTGTTGATTTTTTTTTTTGGTTCTGTTTGAGATGCCTCTGCTGTATCCAAAATCTCTTTTTTTTCTACTGTTTTCTTATTTTCTTCTCTGAGGAGATGTCTTCAATTCCAAAATTTTTGGCACTATTTTACAAACTTCTGTCTCTGCCAATTCTAAACCATAATCTGAATTTTTTGGATTTTTTTATTTTTCTTCAATAAAAAAGTTTGAAGATGTTGAGCATTCTTCATTGAATAAAATAAAAGACTCTAAATCTGTATTTACAAAATTAATGGGATGATTGTTAGGCCTTTATCTGGTAATGATCATATAATTCATCTTACTTTCTATATAAAGCTTTCTAAATTTTTCAAAGATAGGAATTGTTGCATATGAAAAGTCTAGCTAGAAAGTTCCTCTAAGATTTGCTCCCCATGATCTAGAAAGTAGCATTCCATACCTAGGTGGAATATCAACCACAACAAAATCCATGAGGAAATTCTTGGCTAGAATTTGTTCTAATGAGACCACTAAATCCTTGATAAGACCAAGACATTTCACCCTTCCTAAATCAAATGAATAGAGGTCATGGTAAGGTCTTGTGATGTCTAGTCCTAATTTTTTCTATAATTTCTTTAGGCATGAGGTTGTGGGATGCTTTTGAGTCAAGCATTGCATTATGAAGAATGAAATTATGGATCTTGAGACTTAAGTAAAAGGGAGGAACTTCAATATCTTCTGATTTCGCATCAACATCAGAACCAAAAAGAAGCTCAGGATGATCATCACTCAAGTTAACCATATCAGATGTTTGATCGAATCTAAGCAACTTAGTAACTTGAAACTTGTACTGATAATTCTTCTTTATCCCATTCAGAGGAATAAAACCCTCCAGTTTGGAAATTTCATTTTCAAGGGAAAAATGAGTAGGATGTTTATCTACCTCTTTTAGTGATGTGTCTTTCTTTTCAGGTAGTTATTTGGATGAAGAATCTTTCTTCTGTCCTCCTTCTTGAAATTCTTGATATTTTCTTTGATTGTTGGCGGAAGCTTCATTAGCTTTAGGAGAAGTAGAAGTAGCATGCACTTTTTCTTTGCCTCTGTTTGGTGCAACAACTTCTTTTTGCTGAGTATTAGTTTGAGAGCTTTGCTTCTTTTGATTGGAAACTATGGGAACATTTCTGCTCCTCAAACCATACTGCCTTTGAACTTGGGTGAGGGAATTTTGATATCCTCTTTGATAATCTTCAGTGCACATTAAATCTTCATTTGACATGGCATATTGTTGGTCTTTTGATGTACACATTTTTGCAGAATATTGATCTTCTTCAGTGAGGAAAAAATGTTGTTGATTTTCCTCAAATAAATGGTTTTCTCCAGAAATTTCTTCTTCATCATATTCATCAGGGCCTTTAGTATAATTCTACTAGAATGGTGTCCTAACTTGTTGCTGAATTTGTGGGTCCCGACCCCTCAGTTCCCTTTGTTTAATGTTGTAGTGGGGTTGCTGATTTTGACCCCTAAAATTGGGATTTCTTATAGAAGGTTCAACTTGTCGATCAGCACTGGACATCTTGTCCATCATTTTCTCCATGGATTTAATCAAAGAAGAAATTTTTCCTTCTGATGAAGTGGATGTTTCTTCTTTTATTGTGAATTGATAGTAGCCAAGCTGCTAATACCCACATTCTCACCTTCCAATGCATATAAAAATGCATTTCAATTTAAAACAGGGTTAGCGTAATGCAGAAGCTTTTCCTTTTCATAAAACTTATGGTTAAAACTAAAACCATATAAAAAACCCCATATCATGAATATCGAATCAATGTTCGAGCTTTTCAAGAAACCCCAGGTATAAAATTTGGCCAACACACACATTAATATATATGTGCCAATGCTTTACCAACCTATCATATATCCGAACCTATTCAAATATTTCATTTGATTTAAATCCCGACTTTGGATAAAAACCAAAAGCACTACATAATAGCATCTGGCCCACACTTTATTATTTCATTTCGTTCCAAAGTTCGACCCCATTTAACATTTAAATGTCAAATAAATCATATAAGCATTTACGGCCATACCTTGGTTTAAAACCCAATCAACATAATATTTGGATTCTGGGTCCCACAACTTACCCCTACACCATTCGTCAATCCGACGCTTGTTAATGCATTACACTCCAACTCAACGTTTTCTACCATCGATTCACCCTTCGTTAACCTCTATGTAGCTTCAACCACGAATGCCGTCAGATCTCAACTGCTTAAGATCAAACAGATATCACACTGATTTTGCTCCAACGCTTTATTGGCCCAAAGGCAAGCGAAATAGGTTGTATTGGAAATCCACCTATGCTACGTGTCGCACATTTAGCATTATCATGTTCAAAAAGGATAAAACCACTTACCATCCGGATCTTACGCGAAAACCCTTTATGGTTTTCGAAACCCGCCTTTGCTGTTCCAATTGTACAATTCCGCCACTTGTGAATTGCAACTCTACTGTCGGCATAACTGCTTGCAATTAATTCCTTTTCTGCTGTTCCACTGTGATATAATTCAAGGTTTCAAACAGGCTTTAAAACCCCTCTGTCATTCATCAACGCAGGGCTTAACTTCTTAAACTCATCTTCTGTGGTCCAAATTCATCTTTATGAATACAATAAAATTCCCAAATGTGGCTTCAAAACTCGGACCTCTCTTCACTGTGTATACACGACAAAGTGTGTAATCAAACCCTCAGATCTCACTGTACTATCCATACACAACAGAATGCGTATTTTCTCCTTGAAATGATTATACAATATTGATTTCAATTGTGGAATACATCCAGGTCAATCTATACCTCAATTCACACAATTCACACATTTTTGTGATCGATTCACATAGCTCACACAATTCTATAATCTCAATTAAACACACAGTCGCATACATTTAATCAATCCTAGACCCAATGTAAAATTGACAGTCTTCCTTTGATTCTATCAATTTCACCTGTACACCATATAACTCAGAAATGGAGTACAAACTCAGAAAATTGAGTTCTTGTGTTAACACACAAACTTACATAGGAATTATTCCTCTCTGGCTTGATATTCAATGAGTGGCCTTTTCCTATTCTATAGCCTGTAGGCTTCCAATCCAAGCCCTATTTCTGTTCTACCTTCTCTAATCAAAATCTGTCCTTTTATGCCTTTGAGGCTTACATTTTATACAAAAAGTCCTGAAACTATTTTTGGTTTCAGTTCCTCCATTTCCTCAAAAAAATCCTAAAATCACTACTTAATCCCCAAGGATCCTCTTTCCTCCACAAATAATGAAACAAACTCTAATTTAGGATTTACAGTTAATTCCTAAATCTCTCAATCCCTATACACTCTCAAATAGCCTAATTCTCTCATGTTCTCCAATTATTCGGGAACATTTACAAATTTCCTCACAATATTTTAATTAATATTCATTAAAATCACTCAAATCATTACATAAGAAACCAACTCCCTTGAAAACACAAAACCCCTAAGTCTACTAAAATACAAGGAATTTTATTGAGCCTAATGCCCCTGCATCAGACTCCCAAGGTAAAAATAATCATGATCTCCTGATCATGTGCTTTTAAATCTTGCCTCCTGGATCCCATACTCTGTTTTGCTGCTGTCCATAAGCTGCATTATTCATCTGTTTTACTTCTCCAGGTTTCCATATCTCATTCTGCATCTTGCCACTAGCTATGCTTTCATATTCTATTCTTGTTTTTCTTTTGCTATTGTTTTTCTGCTTTCTTGATACTGTATTTCTCTGAGGCACCTTCATCATCAATCTTCTTATGTTTTCAATCTCTCTGTCCAGTTTATCTTTTGTCTGGAAATTACTTTGTCTTCCACTGTTGCTTTCAATTTCTGATGCTTTTGTTGTTGCATATATCACCCTTGTTGCTGTAAATGTTGTTGCATATATCGCCCTTGTTGCTGCAGATGCTGCTGCATATGTTGCCTCCTCCCAAACATCCTAAATATCTCTTAAGATATCTCCCTCTGCAACATTTCTCTTCTTTTCATTACCTGCAAATTCACTTTTAAAAAATGAATTATCATTTGATTCTCTACCTACAGTAAAATACTCATTCATTCTTCTTTGTACACTAGTAAGCATAATTAAATTTGACAAAATAGTATATGCTCCTATTTCTTTCATAAATTCAGGCATTTTCACTTCAGTGTCTGCAATTCCTTTCTCTTGTTCAAATGTTTCCAGCAAACATTTCAGCCACTCCCTTTGTACTGGTCTCATCTCAAACACATCATCAATATGCTGCAATTTAGTTTCAGCATATCCTTCTTCTTCTTCTTTGACAATCTTCAGTAATTGTCCATCACCTCCTTGATTGATTCTGGCAATCAATTTAATTTCTTCAAACACTGTATCTTCATCCTTTATCAGAATATAATTCTGATTCTCCATCACTGTGTCAATTCTAAAAGTCTGTCCTACAAAATTCTCTTGGTAAATCAGACAAGCCAATTCCTCCTTTTCATCAACAGTGACAAGTTCCTTCATATGAGACATGACTGTATCACCTTCCTTGTAGATGCTCTCCTTATTAAATAAGGAATCTATGGTTTCCTTCTACTGCAACAATTCATCTTCATTCAAGACAATTCCAAGAGATGGATTGTCTTCTGCAACATCTGTAAACACATTCAAATTGTCAATTTCAAAATCACAAGACTCACTAGTCTCATTTGATGATCCAGTCACCAAATCTTCTTTTTGTAGTTCTAAATCTTTTTCAAGACTCAGAAAATCTTCACTATCTTTCTTTCCAGCTTCCAGGGTTATCTCCAGTGTGTCAATCACCATAGTAGAATTATGATCCTTCTCTATATTTTCAGCTAACATAGTTTCCCTTTCATTAGATTCTCTGATATTTTTCATTTGTTGTCCTTCTTTGCTTGCACATGAATTATCAATATTTAAAATACAAGATTTCAATACCTTTTCCTCCTCTGACAACATATCAACATGTTGTTCTGAGTTTCCTTCCAAATACTTTGTCAACACATTAGTATGCTGATTTAGATTCTCCATCATACTGTCAGCTAGTCTCTTCTTCTCATAATCTGCTTCCTAACTATTATTTATGACAATTTCTATGTCTTTAACATTCAATAATTTATGTGCTGTACCTGAAATCATACACAATTCATTAGTTTTAAAAACACAAGACTTTTCAGTCTTTTTTGCTTCTTCAAGCATTTCTCCCTGAACAGATTTACATGTGGAATCCTCAAATTCCATCTTTGACTCAAAAAATCTGAGTTCTTCCTTCCATAAGGCAATCTCCTTTTGTCTCCACTTCATTTGTAATGGTTGCCAAATTACTCTCTTTCCCTTCAGTGGAAAGATCCATCCTCCTCTCTGGTTTTCCTCTTCTTGTAGCCATTCCTTTAGTACCTCCGGTTGTACTTTCATCACTGTAATTTCTCTTTCTCTATCCTCCATCTTACCTATGTGACATTATTTATAACCTCTTCTCTGATCCTCCATGATCATTTCCTTCATGAGCTTCTCACTCATTATGAGTTGCACTAAGCCTCTGCAAGAACAAGTCTTCCTTGTTACAACTTACCTCACCAATCCCTTCTCTCGATTTGGTCTTTTGGAGGGAACTGGTTCTCTATCTCTGGAACCTCTTGAGCACTCTCTTCTACTCTCTCTAGACTTATATCTTCAACTCACCTTATCTTGAGAAAACTTCAATTGTTCTCCCTATCCAACCTTTAGATGGAATGTTAGGTTCACCGCTATCATCATCAAAATCTTTGTCTTCATCATATCTGCAATCATAATTCTACAATCACAATTTTAAAATCAGATTAATATTATCTCACTTGCAAGATCTTTGCATGACCTTGTTCTCTTCATTCACTTCTGCAAATTCCTGTTCACCTCAATTCTATGTATCTGCTGCATGTCAAATTTAGTGTCTGATCTCATTCTCCTCTCATCACACATGCATTCATATTTAATTAAAAAAAATATTTAATTCTCAAACAGAGCTTTTCCTGCTTTGATACCATTGATAGCAGCCAAGTGCTAATACCCACATTCTCACCTTCCAATGCTCATTTGAATTTAAAACAGGGTAAGCCTAATGCATAAGCTTTTCCTTTTCATAAAACTTATGGTTAAAACCGAAACCATATAACAAACCCCATCTCATGAATATTGAATCAATGTTCGAACTTTTCAATAAACCCGAGGTATAAACTTCGGCCAACACACACATTAATATATATGTGCCAATGCTTTACCAACCTATCATATATCCGAACCTATTCAAATATTTCATTTGATTTAAATCTTGACTTTGGATAAAAACCCAAAGCACTACATAATAGCATCTAGCCCACACTTTATTATTTCATTTCGTTCCAAAGTTTGACCCCATTTAACATTTAAATGTCAAATAAATCATATAATCATTTACGGCCATACCTTGGTTTAAAACCCAATCAACATAATATTTGGATTCCAGGTCCCACAACTTACCCCTACACCATTTGTCAATCCGACGCTTGTTAATGCATTGCGCTCCAACTCAACATTTTCTATCGTCGATTCACCCTTCGTTAACCTCTATGCAGCTTCAACCACGAATGCTGTCAGATCGCAACTACTTAAGATTGAACAGATATCACGCTCATTTTTCTCCAACGCTTTATTGGCCCAAAGGCACGTGAAATAGGTTGCATTGGAAATCCACCTATGCTACGTGTCACACATTTAGCATTATCGCGTTCAAAAAGGATAAAACCACTTACCATCCGGAGCTTACGCGAAAACCCCTTATGGTTTTCAAAACCCGCCTTTGCTGTTCCAATTGCATAGTTTCGCCACTTGTGAACTGTAACTCTACTCATGGCTCCGCCTTTCACTTTTCAATACGGACTCCGCATACTCAGTGAAACATTTAAATAATCCATCGATTCTTCATTTGAAGATTTTCTCTCCATCGGCATAACTGCTTACAATTAATTCCTTTTTTGCTGTTCCACTATGATATAATTCAAGGTTTCGAACAGAATTTAAAAACCCTCTGTCATTCATCAACGCAGGGCTTAACTTCTTAAACTTATCTTCTGTGGTCCAAATTCATCTTTATGAATACAATAAAATTCCAAAATGTGGCTTCAATACCCGGACCTCTCTTCACTGTGTATACACGACAGAGTGTGTAATCAAACCCTCGGATCTCACTGTACTGTCCATACACAACAAAATGCATATTTTATTCTTGAAATGATTATATGATATTGATTTCAATTGTGGAATACGTCCAGGTCAATCTATACCTCAATTCACACAATTCACACATTTCTGTGATCGATTCACATAGCTCACACAATTCTATAATCTCAATTAAAAACACAGTCGCATACATTTAATCAATCCTATGACCCAATGTAAAATTGACAGTCTTCCTCTGATTCTATCAATTTCACCTGTACACCATATAACTCAGAAATGGAGTACAAACTCAGAAAATTGAGTTCTTGTATTAACACACAAACTTACAAAGGAATTCTTCCTCTCTGGCCTGATATTCAATCAGTGGCCTTTTCCTATTCTACAGCCCGTAGGCTTCCAATCCAAGCCCTATTTATGTTCTATCTTCTCTAATCAAAATCTGTCCTTTTATGCCTTTGAGGCTTACATTTTATACAAAAAGTCCTGAAACTATTTTTGGTTTCAGTTCCTCCATTTCCTCAACAAAATCCTAAAATCACTACTTAATCCCTAAGGATCCTCTTTCCTCCACAAATAATGAAACAAACTCTAATTTATGATTTAAAGTTAATTCCTAAATCTCTCAATCCCTATACACTCTCAACTAGCCTAATTCTCTCATGTTCTCCAATTATTCGGGAACATTTACAAAATTCCTCACAATATTTTAATTAATCTTCATTAAAATCACTCAAATATTTACATAAGAAACCAACTCCCTTGAAAACAGAAAACCCCTGAGTCTACTAAAATACAAGGATTTTTCTTTAGCCTAATGCCCCTGCATCAGACTCCCAAGGTCAAAATAATCATGATCTCCTGATCATGTGCTTTTAAATCTTGCCTCCTGGATCCCATACTCTATTTTGCTGCTGTCCATAAGCTGCATTATTCGTCTGTTGTACTTCTCCAGGTTTCCATATCTTATTCGTCTATTGTACTTCTCCAGGTTTCCATATCTTATTCGTCTATTGTACTTCTCCAGGTTTCCATATCTTTAACAATTTAACAATCTGACCTTGGACTTTTTAATAATCATATTGGCCTCTACACTCACTGGATTTCTTTGCATCTCCTCCAAAGTTGATGGGTTTCTCTATTTGATTAGGATAATAGAGTAAAGCAAGGCCTGGGGGTGGTTTGATATTATCAGGAATCGTATATCTTATTAAATCTAGCTGTGAATTCTTGGATTGACTCATTCTTATTCCTTTTTAGTGCATTATATTCATCTAGGATTTGCAGTAGATTTTCTTCTCTTCCCATTTTTCCATGAATAAATAAATTAGTTGTAGTGAGGTACCACTTGTACCAGCTCCATGAGATCGAAACCATTTCTTTACTTCTCTAGAAAAACTTTGAGCAATAATATGCATCTTAGCATCATCATTGTCTACTTCTTCAAGATCTATAAAATCAGTTACTTTAGAAACATGCTGATAGGCTATGATTTCTGATGTTCCATCAAATAGAGGAAGCCTCTGACCATAATTTTGAGGTAGAGCAGTAATATTACTTGGTAGAATCAATGGAGACAATCTAGCCATGGTTAATGGAGGAGGTGGTGGAGGTGTGAATTGTGATGTGGATTGAATAAAAGTTTGCAAAGGTAAGTATAGAATGAAAGGAGGAACAAATGATGTAGCTGTATGAGATGGCGAGGTAAAATAAGTACCAAAAGCCTGTTGCTGATATTGAAAATAATCCTTTTCAGAGGTTTCTTGAAATTTGTCTACTAAGACTTTAATTTTATGGAAATTGGGCCAAACTTTGGTATCAGTTTCAAACTCAAAGTTTTCAGAAAATGGTGAAAAGGCCTCAAAATCAAAAGGGTCAAAAGTAGCTTATGAGAGAAAAGTTTCGGACTTGGTTCTAATTAAATATTTTTAAAATGATGGAGAAAAATCCAAATATTATAAGACAAACCTTGTAGGTAGGGAATTTGATTTAATTAGTGGAGGAAAAACTCTTCCTGATTGTCGAGACTTAGTCTTCTATTTTCTCAAAATAATTTTAGGATTGTGTACCAGGGGTGATGGATTAGTGTTTGGGTTAGACCTGGTGTATCTTTTAGGAGCTAGCTTAAGATCTGAGTTATATGTTTGGCTCAGGTTTTGACTTCAGCCTGTTAAGAAAAAATTTCCCAGGGAATATTTAACAATCGTTCCCCGACAACGACGACATAAATGTTATCACTCTCCCCAACTTCTTAGGTTGAAATTAGGAATGAAGGAAGGTAACCACATACCAACTTTTAGCTAGGTTGCTAGCCCTACCTAACCAGAGAGGACTCTCTATGTGTGACTTTTTTAAATATTCAATTTTAGGCTGAGTACCAGGTTTTAGGCTAGATATGAATTAATTTGTTTTAGAATTTATTTAAAAATTTGTTTGCTGGATAAAAATTATAATTAGTGAAGCTAAAAATGATTTCACAGATTGAATTGCAGAGAAATGAGCAAGGCAAGATAGGAAAACTATTTGAGCATAATTAAGTTGTCATTTGTGTATAGAGGTAGTCTGAGAGGGGTATGAATGAGCATTTTACTGAATTCATTCATTAGAAGAGAAGACACATTGTAGAAATCTTAATAAACAGAACATATGACTGATATTTGCTTACAAACTGATAATATTTTTACACATAAAGTGAAATGGAAATGAAATAACAGAGAGAAAGTACAGTGCTAAAAAAAAATACAACATGAATCTCACAAAATTGCTGTAAATCCTTTGATTTCATTAATATAGGCCCACAATAATACACAGAGTCTTGAAACTCGATTATCCAACAGTAATGCTTCGTACATCAAAGTATTTATAGAAAAACAAAATTACAACAGTTACATTAAAGGATATCATAACCGATAGCGCTTTATTTTCTGACTAAATTCTAACTGCATCATGGAAATAAATTTAATCTTCTGTGCTAGCGTTGGCTCTAACTAAAAATTGTTGCTGAAGAAGATAATTACGGGTTGCGCTTGTTGTCAGTTGACTACTGATTTGGCATAGTTTGAATTTTTTGTTTTTATTAATTACTCCTAAAACTCACACAACTTTTCCCAGCGTTCTTCATTAGGAATGACCATTTTCATTACCTTACGGTAAACTTCATCAGCTTCAGTATATTTAGCAAAGGTGGGCCTCACCAAAAAGACATGTTTGATCTCATATTGAATGTAAATGTCATTAGTCAGGGTTCCCAATAGTGCTCTTCCTGTCAATGTGCCTTTAATGTTTGAAAACTTTGTAATATCTCTGGAAATTTCCTTCAATCCTCTCCAATAATCTTCCTTGGTTAGTAATTTATCATTAATCACAAGCATAGAAAGCAACCCTTTCTGTGTCAAAGGCTCTATTCTGCTGAAAAATCTCTGAACTGTAGTCTCCAAACTGTGACACTTTTCCTCAAGGCGAAGGATCAAATTCTTCTTTGTTAGCACCTGCTTCACTTCTAGGATGGTTTATGTTCTGTCAACTATATCCAATTCATCTAGCTCATACTTATTCTTTGCATTCAAAAATTTAATGATGTTATTTTCTATTGCAGGCTTGTCTCCTAGCCGTGACTTGATTGTTGTGATAGCCTCATTTTCCTTCTATATTAGCTCTTTTTGCTCAAATATGATGTGTATACTTGGCCAAATATCATTAAGAGATTCCATGATGTTTGCAAAAATTATCTCTTTCACCTGGCCCAAAATATTTCAAATAGATGACTCATTTTTCTCTTTCTGTAACCTCTCAATCAACTTTTTGGCTCTCTATGCTTCAGCTGCATGTGAAATATCAACATTAGATTTCTGAAATTGCAATAATTTTACCTGATCTTGTAATTGATTGATCTCCTCTTCTTGAATGGACATGTTCTGAATTGCTTTGGTGAGCTGCTTAGCTCCATCTGCAGTACTTGCTATGGAATTTTGAGCTATAGGGATGGCTGCTAGAGGCACTGCTTCCAAAGGAATTCGTGATGTTTTGGCTGCTGCTTCCTTTTCTTTTATCCCTTTTTCTAACTCTGATTCCATCTACTTTATTTGAGCATTTTGATCCATAATAAATTTCATCATTTCTGTCTTCTAAGTTTCAGTCTCTTCAGTATCCTTTGCCAAAGGATCTTCTGTAGCTGGAATCTTCAACTGTTTTCTCAATGTTGCTATGTCTAAATTTTTATTCTTGATGATTTCTTCAATTGCATTGACATTGGGTGGATCATACCCTATTTTTATCAACAGATCTTCTAGAGTTTTAATTCTTGTATCCTTTGCAAATGAAGACACCTTCTCCATTTTCAGTTGTGACTGTACATCAACCAATGAAACCTGTAGTTTTGATAAACTCATAACAGTATTAGTGAGATTTGATGAATTCATCTCACCAGTTTGCTTGTGTAGCTCCATTTGATATATTGGATGAATATCTTTTGTATCAAAATCAAATGTAGCTCTTTTATAATCTGCTTCTTATTTTGGCTGTGGAATTTGTGCTTGAAGAAAATAAAAGTGCATTTTTCCCTTTTCTAAATCAAAGGTTGAAAGCAACCCACTTTGTGAGTTGGGAGTTTGTTTCCAAAACTAGTTGTATGTACTGGTATTTAACATTTCATTCTTCAACTTTATCTCTTTGAAAGTGTCAAAGATAATATTCTCCTTTTCCCCTGTAGAAACTGTACTTGTCTAAATGGATTTTTGCTAATCTTGAGAAGTTGTTGTTTGCTGATATTTAGAAACTGTAGAAGTAGTAGGAGTAGTATAAGTGCTTTTATCACCTATTTGTGTGGAAGGAGGTGTCTCTTTAGTAATGATAATTACTTCTTTTTTTGACTCCTTGCTGGGATTGACCTTAGGATTTAGCTTTGTCTTATTCCTGTAATGAATTTTAAACTCTTTTCTATATGAATAAGTTATTGGAGATGATTTATCTTCTCTAAATATTTTCCCTGCTCTTTCATGTGCAATAGGAGTTTGCAATGTTGATGTAGACAATGTTTTTTCTTCAGCCTCCTATAGATTACCTTCAATCCATTCAAGTTGATTCATGTAATTTTCAATATCTGGTCTAGGTGTATGAAAATATGTTGTAGATTTATTTTCTACCCTCAGTTTAGAAATTACACCAATTGGATCATAAAACCATGTAAAACTTGGACTAAACTGCATCTCTTTCAACAACTTATCTGCTTCCTCCCCTGCTGTCCTATTATTACAAATAAAAGGTCCTATCTGTGTTTAGATTTTAAATTGAGATTTATTTTTAGCAGAGAAAAAATGCACTTCATTTGCATTAATAATTTGTCTATTATACTCCAATGCAAAAATCCTAATGGGGAGGAATTTCAGCAGCCTATAAGGGGGAATATCACAACCATAAACTTAGAGTTGTGTATTATTTTGATAAAGGTACCAATACCCTGTTCTAGCTTGACCTTACAGTTGAAATACCTTTCTAATTTCTTCACTAATCCTTGTCTCCAGAGTGCTATTGAGTAAACTGAGTGATGGCTGAAGAAACAATTCCACAAACTGCCTATATGAATACTCTTTTTGTTCCTTCATGACTAGTGAAGTCTAGAAAATGATTGACTGTTTATTTCCTTCCTCATCCAATTTCTGTAAGGAAAACTTAAATTTGTCTCCCTGAGAGTCCAAGAACAAGTACACTAACACAAAGGCATAAATGAAAACCTATTCAGTTGTGAATTTGACAAACTGATCATGGATAGAATCTGCAATGAAATAACTAAAATTTAAAATTATGGAAGGTTTGGAATATGTGGAGAATGTGGACATGAATCCTATCATGGATTCATCTACCCATTGGTCTGAATAATAACCAAGCAGGTAGGAAATGACTGTGATGATTTGTTTGGACCTTTCAGGGAAAATGGATGATGGAAATGGAGGGTTTTTCTTAGGTAATGAATCATTTTCAGTCATGAATAGCTCAAGAGTTTGAGCCATCTTTTCAAAATCTTACTTTTTGTATATTTAAATCAAGGCTTGTTGGGAAAATGGTGTGGCATTCTCTGTGGTTGGGTCTTGCATCATTTTTTCAATGCTTTGGGCATTGATAATCACTAAAATCTCTCTTGTAGGAGCGATAATAGCTCTTTGGTCTGGCATATACCAAGCTTGAAGTATTCTAACAAACTCTGGGGCACTGTGGGTATGAGAAAAAATTAAATGAGGAAGATTGGAATCCCATAATCCTATATCATCATATTTATCCAAGAATTTATCTTCTTACCAGTAGTATAATACAAAAAGTTAAAGGTCACAAAGAGTTTCATGGATTTTGTGGTCTTTTTCTGTTAAGTGTATGTGATGAAAGTCAACTGGAGGGTGTAATAATAGACTTACTGGTTCTTCTGGTCCTTTGTTCTTAGGAGGCATGGTTGTCTCTGTTGAAATGGCAGAAACAAGAATTTTATGATGCAAAACAGGGGCCAAGATTGAGGAAAATCTCTGCAGACTAGAAGAAAATAAATAGCTACAAAAGAAGGCTTTAAAAATGATGAAGTTAATCTCTGGAGTTCTGGTGGTAGTTGCAAATTTGTAAACCTGTATTGAGCAGAGCGAGTAGCAGGGTGAAAGTTTCAAAATAGGTGTTTAGTGATGAATTTATGGAGAATTTGTTTAATTCCAATTTGAAAAGGGCGCGGGTATGTTACCTAATGGTTAGAAATCAAATTAATTGGCTAACGGTTGTGGAAAGGCAGGAACTAAGTTGATTGGACAATTTGTAGTCCTCGTTGGCATGGCGTAACTGGTGGGTGGAGTGGTGGTTTTAATATGGAATATAAGCGAGATTTCAGAGGGGTATCAAGGTGGTAAATGGTTTTTTTCGGGGGTGGGGGGGGGGGTGGGGTGGAAATCACATGGTTCTGACATGTAGCAGTGGGGTCGGACTTTAATACCACCCTTTTTGGACCAAACCCCCCGACGTTAAGTCTCAGATGATGAGGGGCAGCCGAAGTCACATGTGAGTCGTCAGATTAAATGAGGATGTGATGGATGATCGATGAGATGGGGGAGGGTTAATGTATATTGGAGTTTAATGAATGGTGGGGTAGGGGTATGACGAAAGTGATGTGACACACACACACACACACACACACACACACACACACACACACATACACACGGATATATATATATATATATATATATATATATATATATATATATATATATATATATATATATATGACAAATAAAGTTATGCGATGCGTCGAATGGGTAGTGGGAGATAACAATAGTGGAGAATAACACATAGGATTTATAACCTATGGTTTCAAGAATAATTTATTGAAATATTAAAGATAAAACTCTGAAAAAGATACAATTTCGAAAATGACTTTATTCTACAAAACTCTGCATTTCCTTTTAATAGAGCAACAAAATATAGAAATTCTATGACACAGAGTTTATTTTGGACTATGAAAACTGATTTTCTCCTTCAAATAGACCTTTATGGATGAAATGGAGGTTTGACTGCCTCATTTTTTAGTGAAAAACTGAAGATTTTTCATAGGCAGTTTAGACCCTAGACTTGACCTATATGAGATGGAATGACATGATTTTAGACTTCTAAATGGAGATGAAATAATGTGAAGGAGAAGCATATCATGATAGGACTCATTCAGTGACCAAAATTATTGCTGAAGACTAACTGAAAAAGAAAAAAATTTAAACTAATGACCTGAAGGAAAACTCTCCAAGAGTTATCTTTGATCACTGAAAAACTGACTCTAACAGAAGGCACAAAACACCAATATAAAATTATGATAAGAAGGCATGCACTAAATATTATGATGCTAAGTTATGATACACATCACAATAGGATTTCATATCAAAATATCTATTCTAACTTTCAATCTTGGTAAACATCAAAAAAGATAAAATCTTATTCCTAGCTATCATGCTCGCCAAGTAAGATTCCTCCAACCATTCAACAATGGGATCACGATAACTGGATGAAGGATTGTAAATTGAAGGATATATTAATTTTCAATACACAGAGTGAATTCATGAATATTTTCCCGTGAAAGAGTATTGGTATGATCATGTTTAGAACACTTGTCAAGATCGTGAGATACTAACAATCATTGGCATAGGCTGAAGTGTTTGGACATCTTGAGACGATTCTAAAATATCTAAAGGTACATCATAAAAAAATTGTGGCTTGGATAAATTAACAGTTGAAGATACACAATCATCAGTAGTTGAGTGAACAAATACATTAAGAAATTCATGATCAGAATTTGATTTCTCATTCAAGCAAAGGGAATCACCATGGTTTAATGAATCCAAAAGAGGGATTGATTAAAAACATGAAGTTGCATCCTATGCTTCTTCATATTGACAATATGAGAGACAAGATAGATCGCGAAGAGTATATTCCTCCTTATATTCTTTCATTATGAAATCATCTATAGATGTGACAGGTGTGACAAAATCACTAACCATGTCATGAAAATGTGTGAAAGATGACAAAATGGAAATATCAAGTGAGGAATAATCATCAATAACATATTATTTTTCATAATTAGAATCCCAAACATAATCATTATGAAAATATCTTAAATCTCCTGATCTCCATTAACTCCATCCTAGACTTAACCCTCACGAGATTCAACAAAAGCTAATATAATAGGTTGATTCAGTGGATCAAAATGAAGAGGTTCATAGGAAATAATATATGGAGGAGAATAAAAATATCATTGATAAAATCATATTCACGATTGAATTTTGAGTTTAAATCTTGAATATAAGGGGAAGGAGAAGGCGGGATTGGATCGACAAATTGATTTTCAAGTTCTCTAACCTTGACTTGGATGCATGGAGCTACTTGTTTTGGTGAAGAATTGGAAGAAGACGAAGAGTCACATGAAAAATCAGTTTCTTTTTTTGGAAATTTGAGAGCTCCATGACCAATAATTGTTAGAATACTTAAAAGGGATTCAGGTTCAGGAAGATTCAAATAATTCTAAACATGATACTAAAATTTCTCTTTCATGAAATTCCAATCTATGTCATCCTCTGAAAATCATAAAAAAATGAATAAAGTAATCATGAAAATATTCAATGGGTTCATCATATTTCTTTCTTAGGTGAATAATCTTCTTATAAACAATTTTGTAATCATACATGTCAAAGGCTTGGTGAAGCTCCTAGATAAGCTGTTGGAGATAATGAATATAAGTAGTCAGTAACGTAAAGCAACATTGTTTAACACGCCCTTTGAATGCGATAATGAACAACCTACAAGCAACATGCTCACAATTAATTTCATAATATTAACAAAACTTTAGGAAATCAGAGGGTATGCTAAAAAATGGTTGTTTCACCCTTACCATCAAATTTCATATTTGACAAGTTATGAATTATCCGCGCGAGCAATTTCATATCTGTAACTTTATAAAATCATGTCAGGGTTATGATATGGGAATAAGACATTCAAGATAAAAAAGTGAAATTATACTTCAAGGGCTCAACTTTTCATTTGGCCCTCCTTCTAGCACCAAGATCCTGTTGACAGTGTTGGAAGCTGATAACAAGGAAGGCAGTCTCCCCGATGTGAAGTCCCAATTAGACCCCACATAATTTGGAGTAGGAGCTCCGACCAGAATGTGACCAATTTCCAAATAAGTGATCTGAAAGATATGCCTTGGCTGCAATAAACACATAAGGTAGCATATGCATGGATTTGGTGATAGCAGGTTCATGAACTTTGTGAGATATCAAATGTAATGCATGAAAGGTTCATTCATATTGAGGTCCTTAGAAGAAAGTAATAGTACTATGTTAGAAGAGACACATGAGAAATACAAATAATTGTTAGTCAACTTGAAAAATAGTTCACAAGATAACAACGATCGTGATAACATAAAAAACACGCATTCAACAAGATACACACTAAATAAAATGAATTAGTTCATTAGCATTAGCATAAATGAAACAACATATATCAAAAATATATAAATAATATTCTTACTACATTCACGGCATATGCATGAAGGTGTGTCGACTATGAGAGTTTATTATTATTAAGTGAAAGTTCCGAGCATACAATTACATTGATATAACACTATCCCTAATAGTGGAACACGACGCCAACACTTGCTTCTCCAAAGTATGATACTCTTCCTATGCTAAACTAGAGAATCCAAGGCTCCAAATCTATGGTTCAAAGCCCTTTTCTTGAGTTATGAGGGTTTATTTATAAAAAATGAGATGACTCTTCATCTCCCTTGGTGACCTTTGAAATTCCCCATGACTCTTGGAATTATTTTGTCTTTTCTATGACTAATGAATCTTCATATTCCACATTTAACTCTTGGAATTCTACTCACATTTACACTTTATTATATTTCAAATACAATAATACAAAACTCCATGTAGGAAAAATGGATAGAGCCTAATAATACAAAGTAAATGCATTAAGCTTGAGTTTTAGGAAACTCAATCTTAACAACTACAACTTGCTACTTTATAGTAATGTATTGATGCCACGATTTGTATTCTGCAATTATCTCTCAAAATTTTCCGAAAGGTTAGCCTAGTATCTGACTCTAGCCTCCATAACATCTAGATAAATGGTCTTGGAGCCTATTTTTACCTCATTCCGCAACAAGAATAACTTCATATTAACCTTATCAGGTCCAACTATATACCTTTGCATGTTTTGTCTATTGATCTCCAAATCATCCTTGGTTGTGACCTACTTCAAACTTTCCAAAAACTCTTAGGTTTCTTACTTGATGATGTTCTTGACCTTTGCCTATACAAGTGGTCCAACTGAAGGGATCTTGTGTGTTCTAACCAAATAATCCAAGATGTTGTACAACTGCGCATATGCATATATTATGTTGTCTACAAAACTTCCAAGTTGTTTGTTACTATGAACGAGCATTTTTACCTCGACCTTATCCAATTCTGCTTCTTACCTCATCTTTCTAGCCAACTCCGCAGGTGCATATCTGTACTTACCACCCCATTCCAGGATCACGTTGATGGCTTCATGGATTACTTCCAAAGATTTTTATTTTCTCGCGATCTCTTTTGAATATCATGTAGGGGCACTACTACTTTATGCAAGATGATCATCTCCTCATAAAGTGGCCTCATTGTGTCTCTGAATGCCTCAATTTCACTATATATAGCTGCTTGAATTTATTTGAAGGAAGAACCCATGGAAGACAATTGTTTGATCTCAACTTGGCAATGTTTTACTTGTTGTCTTGCAACATCTAGATCTTTATCCATTTACCGATTTTCTGTCATCAATAAATTTGTATTTTCTTTTGCAGCTCCTGCAAAGGCCAAGTTTTCTACAACAATTGTTTGTGGATTCCTTCTGGTGTTGGTTGTTAACACTGAAAAATCATACAAGAAAAAGACATTAGAAATGTCAAGAAGAAGGTACAAATAAATATCTATAGGGAAGAAATACATTGCAGGAGTTGAAAAAATTAACTTTTCCTAAGGTCAGCAGGAAAATTTATTAAACTGCACATAGGAAGCACTGACCCTTAGCGAAATTCACGTATTTTTCTTCTATAGCTGCAAGGAACATCACGACTATCCCTTGAATAACCGCGCATACATGAGGATGCAGGAAGTCACTATCTGCGACCACTTGGCATACTTGGAGAAAAAGATTCTCACTCAAGCTAACCAAGTACGATCACCTTGGAGCCACCTTGAGGCTTTAGTGTA
Organism: Pinus albicaulis; assembly: GCA_034641835.2. Lineage (NCBI taxonomy): Eukaryota > Viridiplantae > Streptophyta > Pinopsida > Pinales > Pinaceae > Pinus > Pinus albicaulis. Next base: position 419,824,509 of record CM076584.1, read on the forward strand.
ACACACAAAGGAATCATACCCCACTCTTGTGTCAAAATTCATATTGTACCAAGAGAGGGAGGGAAAATTTGAAATTTTTCTATAAAATCAAGCCATGGGAAGATAAAAATGAGAACACATTGTTATGCTGGCCAAATTGCTCAGAAGAAAACCAGCTTGTGTTGTCCAGCAACAAGAGGATTGGAAGGATTCAATTGTTGGCCATCCAACACCTCAATCAAGAGAGAAGAGTTCACCATATGTCTGTCGATATACCATCCTTCGAGAGGGAAGAGAGGCTTTCTGAAAGCTTGAGGGGAAGAGACCCCCTTGTCTTGGATATTGGAGCTCCGTAGCTCTAAGGATCCACTATAAGAGATTTGGCATTCTATATTCTACTAGTACCAACACCTAATAAAGGGAGAGAGCTCTCCATTTTTGAGTTATTAGTGTGTTTTCTCAATTGAGCGTGTTTATTGTACATGTTGTTTTGTTTTTGTTTATTTTGTTTATGTAGCATGCTATGTTTCCATTTAGCTTAGCTTATTACATGTTGAACTTGTTCCACTAACGTTCGACAAACCAGTTTGACCTGTGACTTGCTTGTAGGAAAGAAGCCACCCTACTAAGCACAATGTATTTCGTCTGCCCTTGCACCAAATACACTACAACAGGAATGGAGACTCCACTAGATTCTTTCTTTTGAGCTAATGGTTGTTGATGCAGGTCCTCTCTCTTGCTAAAAATTGCTACAAAATCAGTCTTTCTTCCTCTCAGAACTTTTCAATCACCCTCAGTGAGAAATTTGGCTCAGAGAAGGCATAGTTTTTTAGTCTCTGCAATCCGCGCACATGCAATTCAGATAAACGCTTGGTCTTCACACCTGTGTGAAGATAAGCCGTGTGGTAGGTAGTGAACTCAATTTTCACTTGTTTTTCTCAATTTTTGCAGTTGTAAGGTGTTGGAAACCCATAATAAATTTGCAATCACTATGATCTTGTATTTCATGACTGGTCAGGACACTTTTTTCTAGAGTTTAGCCTAGCAAATAACTTGTTTTAATTTTAGTTTTTTATCATTGAAAATCACACATAGTTTAAGTAGGGGAAAGTAAGTGGCCTTCAATCCACATGTGATATATGAACAAACGATTTTATGGTAAAAGATACCAAACACATAGAGTAATTAGCGGAAAAGTAAGTGGCCCATACATCCACACATCTTTTGTTATGAAACCAACTCCAAAAATAGAAGAAAAGAGAGATCAATGCCTTAGAAATCAGCCACTTCAAGGGGGAAAACTCCTTTACATTACATAAATGAACAATTCTTGGATGATACAAATGAAAAAACCTTGTTTCTATATATAGGCCGTCCATGTGGTCACAATATAATCCTGGTCGACTTAACAATAATAATGTAAGGGCAAAACAATAACAATATTGGCTTTTATGGGGCACAATAATAACAATATGGGGGCTACAGGGGTACAACAATAAAAATAAGGGGGCTACACTAACAACGATAAGGGGATACACTAGTATTATAGGGACCTAACATGCCCCTCTCCTTCAAACAAGTGTTTCCCTCAACACTTGATTATTTTTGGATGCTCCTGTATAAAATTCTCATCCTCCCATGTGGAATATTCAATGGGTAAGTTCTTCCACTTGCAGAGATACTATGAAATTGATTGATTTCGTAGATTTTGAGTTATTGTTTCTATGACTACATAACTTCTTTCACTGCGATGTTGATCTTCTTGTTGTTTCATTCGATTTTGTACCAAAGTTAGGTTATCCTTCGAGAGTTGGAGAACTTGTTGTTGATGCTCAATTTGACCTTTCACTACTTTATCATCCATATTAGATTTAATTTGATCCTTAAAATCGTCCAAATTAGCCTCCATTTTTCTTTTAAACCATATATTTCATCTTTGATTTCTCTTTGTAAGATCAAAATTGGTTGCACTTGGTACTGTAATTTTGATATATCATACTACAATTATTCCTCTTCATGCGTCATAGTAGATCTTTATGAGAGCTTAATGGGTGTGGAATTATTTTTGGGAGGAATTATATAACTCAATACTGATATCTATGCTTCAATATGCCCTTGGAATTACTTCGAACTGATTTTTCAAACAAATGTTATGCAAACTTGTTTTAAAAAATACACACCTTTTTCTTGCTTTGTAGGAGGTCTATATTGAACCTGATTTATATCTGTTATTTCGGATCCTCAAGATCTAAATTTATATCTTGCATTAGCCCTCTGATTCCTATACCCAATTCCACAGGTCAGACCTGATTTTGATTCTTCAAGGCAAAGTTATGCCTAATATCCCACAATGACCTAATTATGGACTGGTTTAGTAGAGTGAATTTGTATGACATGCCACATGTCACTGTTTCTTCCTTCGGCTCTGAACTTGATACACATGGAATTAAAGTCTGTGTTATTTCAGCCACTTTTTACAGAATTCCAATCCGATGCTCAGAGAGAGAGTTATGATGATTTTCCCAAGGTCACCTCTTTGAGATGAAATTCGGGAGCCTGTAAAAACCCTAACTTCCACAGATCATATCTCTGAAAATATTGCGAACCAAGATTTAAAATTTTTACACGGTGTTCCTCAAGATTTATTCCCAAATGTGTTTTTTTTTTAGTTTATGAAACTTCGTAGAAAAAAAATTATAGTGAAAATTCCACGATGACCTATTTGAAGCGGTGAAACTCTAGATTCCAAAGCTCTAATACCAAATGTTATGAAACCGACTCCAAAAATAGAAGAAAACATAGATCAAATCCTTAGAAATCAACCACTTTGAGGGGGAAACCTCCTTTACATTACATAAATGAACAATTATTGGATGATACAAATTAAAAAACCTCCTTTCTATATATAGGAGTCCATGGGGTCACAATATAATGCTAGCTGACCTAACAATAATAATGTAAGGGCACAAAAATAACAATAGTGGATTTTATGGGGCACAATAATAACAATATGGGGGCTACAGGGGTACAAAAATAACAATAAGGGGGCTACACTAACAACAATAAGGGGATACACTAGAATTATAGGGACCTAACATCTTTAGCTAATTATTGTTTTTTATTTTTTGCATTAGTTTAGTTCAATTTTTGCAGTAGGATTCAGGACCAGGACCAAACTATAGAAAAGAAAACAAGTAATCTTTGCCGCCCTTACACCTCATGGAGAGCCTGGATATGCATATGAATTCTTTCTTAATATAATTTTCCATCTCCCTATAGTGCAAAATTTAGTCTAACTAGGCAAGGTGTAAGCAGCCCATAATTCGCACATCATTAATTTTGCAAGGAACAATAACACATAGTGTAATTAGAAAAAGATTGTAAAGGATCAACACATATCCAAATCTCATAACACTTAAGATTGTACACTCCAATCACACACGAAGCATCGATAAGCATTGGAACAAAAGGCTCCTAGTGTGTTGGGACCTTTGTCCTCTTCTTACAGTTACTTCACTAAGGCACACCCTAAGAAAATTTAGACTCTCTAAAAATAACCACTAATCGAACTCACTAAATTCTCCCCATAGGGGCCACAAAAGATATTATAGTTCAGGTTAGCACCATTGGGGGCAGGCATCCAATAAGCCGCCGTGGTCATTCTACATTTTGAAACATATATGTTGAATTTTTAGGGAGCTTAAGATCCTTCTATTCGCCCACGGAACAAATACCCGAGCGTTTCTAGAGATCCATTTCAGAGGGGGTTAAGCTTAGGCCCAATGTGTGCGGTACTATTTGGGGCTACCTGACCCATCTATTGCTCAGTACTGGTAGCTGAATTCCAAGAAGCTCAAGACTTGAATGCTCATGTGGGACACCGATACTTTAGTGGCCAAATATAGGGCATCCTTCCTGATAGGTGATGGTGTAGGCAACACTAGATCCTCTTACCATTACCTTGGTCGATTCTTCGGCTGCTGGAAGGCGTCGCCAGTTATTTTGGGACGTTAGCCCTAGTACCCATCAGAAGAAATCTTCGCAAGGCCCAATTAAATTTGAGAGTGAAAGGACGATTACGTCTTTTTAGTATTTTGAGTATCATACACAAAACAACCAAACCATATTTTTTTCTTGCTTGATCACATAGGATTAATCTAAAGGAAAACTTACCTCTTATTTTTTCACTTTTTTTTTATGTATGTGATCGTATTTTCTTTGATAATAATATTCCTTCTCTTAGTAAACCAAAAAATATTTCCAAGATTAAGCTAGTCGACACCATAATGGACCCAATGAGACCTCGTCGATCTAGGCATTTTTTGGACCTCCCCCAATTAGAGGGAGGAGTGCCAGGTATTTTTCCATTTAGGTGTCAAAGACGACATACCACCACCATTATTGGTTCATCCTTTATCGGGGCACATTTGTTTGGAAACCCCCAAGGGTCACCCAACACCACACCAGTTGAAACCCCAGTAGGGTCACCACATTCAAATCCTCCCACAACCCCTAGAGGGAAGAGGAGCGCTACCACTTTGGGGAGTCAGCGGAACACACAACAGAGTACGTCACAGGGTAATATTCCCTAGGGACCCCCCATAAACCATTACACTCAGACACCTGTGTTTCCACAATACACAATGACAATCAATACTCAATTACCCTTTTTAGCATCATTAAACCTTCCAGATCTATCAAAGCTAACTAATGATCCCATTGCACATAGCCTTAATTAGCCCCCCATGCCCACGAAGCTCCCCTCAGACATACCAAAATTTGAAGGGAAATAAGCGGAAGACACTAGAAATCATATTATGACTTTCCACCTATGGTGTTCGTCCAATAGTATTATCGAAGATACTATTCGACTGAGACTGTTCCAATGCACCCTAATTGGGCCTGCTGCGAAATGGTATGTTGAGCATATTTCTGCTTTGCATGGAACCTTTAGTGCCCTCGCTACCACATTCCTCACTTATTTTCAGCTACCCATCCACCATGATTCGGGGATGGAATTTCTGACTCATTTTAGGCAAATGCCAACTATCCATATCTTGGACCATCTCCACAAATGGCGGTGATGTCCCAGTTTGTGCAAAGTCAAACTCGATAATAGATTTTTACTGGAATTTTTTTTGAAAACTCTCACAGTAGAGATATTAAAATATGTGGTGACATAAGGACCTACATCCGAGGAGGATGCCATTTGAAAATCCCAACAACTCAAACTCATCTATACCCAATCAGGATATATCTACAATGTCCTACCAAACACCCCACGCCTGCAAACTTATAGAGAATTGACAGGTGCATCGAATACCGTAGATGGATTGATTAGGTCATTGACCCAAGGTCACCTAGGAAACAATATTCAATACCCAGGATATTCGTATGATTCTACCTATAACATGATGCAACCTAGCTACCATTAAAGTCAATCTGCACCTTTTCAAAATATGACGAATAGGGTGTCATCATACCACCAATAGCAGGGAGGCTCGTATCCTCACTCGCAGGGAACCAAGTACTCAACTAGGAATGCTGATGGAAGATATTCCCCCAAAAAACCATACACCAACCAGGGATAAGGAAACCAATATTTTCCTTTCCCCTCACAAAATCCACCACCGCAGAACAATGCATCGGTGAACTTAGTGCAACCATCTCAGGCTCAGCAACGCCAGTATTATAACTAGGAGAATTGTAATAATCCTCCTATTGCTGCAAGAAAAAAACCTAAGAATAAATAAAAGGGAGATTCTAGACAAGGGGAAATAACCAGCAATGCCCCTCGCGATCTTAGTTTGGGGGCAACCCCAACTGAAATCAAAACCAGGAGCCAAACAAAAACTCCCAAGGCCAAAACAAGAGGTCCAGTCTAAGGGAAAACCATTCTTGTGCCATATGTGGTGAGTACGTCCATTACACTCACCACTGTCCTGAACTCCCTGAACTGAAAAAACTTTAGGGTAACCGTGGACAAGGGAGACCTACACAACAAACTGCTGTAATGTAGGAGCACTTCCCCCACCAAGGAGTGGTTAACACCCAACAACAAAAACCACCCCAAAATGATACCAGCAGTGGAAACCACAAAATTTACATGACTGGCGAAGAAATGTTCTTATAGAAAAGGAATAGGAACTATGACGCCCCTCTCGACACCAACCCATAAGGTACGAGCATGAGTGAACATACTGTTACCATTGACCATATCCAAAGTACCTATTAAGCCCCTTCCAAAGTACCTATTGAGACACATTACGTGCCATCGACCCTTCTGATTCACACCTAATGGATTTTGACCTAGATAAATCAAGCCCTAGGCTTCCTTCCCTGGTTGCCTTCCAAATATCAGCGTCAGTCCAGAATATCACCATACATCGATGCATCATTGACGAAGGAGCATCTACATGCATCATGTCCAAATCCATTTGGCAGAAGTTGGGATCACCTGAACTGAAGCCATCCGACATCATTCTTAGAGCATACGACGATCGACCTTCAACTCCCGTCGGTCTATATAAGAATGTCCCTATAAACTTGACTAGAAAGACGATACTTATAAACATTGAAGTCTTGGACGCATAGCTTGAATACAATATACTCCTCAGATGGAGTTATATGTATGACATGACTGCAATAACATCCTTTGTCGTTCGAGTGATGATGTTCCCCTATGAAGATCAAATCACCACTGTTGACCAACTTACATACTATGATAAGAAACCCATGACGAATCTTGATGTCGTTTTACCTTACGTAGACACAAATATGGAATCGCTCATGCGGTATCAAGAATTTTCCCCTAGTTAATTCAAACCATCATCAATCCTAGGATCATTCCTAGGAGATCCCCCTATCATACTAGAGGCAGCCCCAAAAATCATAGGGGCACCAATGTGCATGATGCTATCATCAAACACCGAGACCAGCCTGGAAATGGAAACCAGTAGTATGGAGACTGAAGCCACTGACACGACTTTCCTACCCTATGCCATCACCCAAACTGCATTTTTATACTCCCCACCTGGTTTTGTGTCAAAGAAAGTATTGGAAACTATTACATTGCCGAACATGGCTTTCGCAATACCTGTCTGGTATTTGGTCCCGCCAGCCATGCTGAGAAGTCCTGACATCACTTCTATAGGGATAAAACCTATCACCCCTCAGAAGGATACAATGGTTAACAAAACTCTTGTAGCAGCACCAGCTAACGCAACCGAGAAAACCAACAAAAAAGGGAAGAAAATCGAAAACCCCAACAAACCTAGGGCATTAAAACCTTATGCATTATGTGATATCGTAGGACATCCTACCAATATTTTCCCAGAGTTAGATGAATTAAAAACTCTTCTAAGCACCGAAAGAAATGACGCGACCTTGAGTTCCCATAAAAAGGAATAGGCCACAAAAAATTAAGGGAAAGCATTGCACAAAAACCATGCATGCTCTATATGTGAGCATTATGGGCATTACACCCACCATTTCCTAGAGAAGCCATGATACAGGGATTCCCTACAAATCGCAGAGCAATATTACCACCAAGATCCCTCAAATCTACCCATGAAAATGGATGAGGGAGAGCCTAGAACCTTACTGTACCTACGAGAGGAGCCTACAACCTGCTCATACACAGTAACTCAAACAGACCATAGACAACAAACAGAGGCCACTTAGTCGGCCCTAGTTTGCGCACTATGCAACGAGCCTGACCACTTAGTCACACAATGTCCCGAATTAAGGGCGTTCAACCGTTGGTACCAAATCCCTCACGTTGCCCAAAGCAACTTAGTTCAACATCGAAGACATACATGCCATATTTGATGAAGCAATCACCATGTGCATCATTGTCCCCAAATCCATTGGTTCTAGTCCATGTTGGATTTCATGCGATGCTTCATCGCTGAAAACTCCGACTTGGCCGGCTCAGACACAGAATCTGCAAACAAAACTACCATCCGAGGGATGAAAAACAACAAGGACCATATTATATATGGTACGAGGAGAGGAATTCACCTGAACGGCCACCTCCTCCCCGTTATCGCCCTCAAGCTCCTATCTAGCTCTGCGCACTCTGTGATGAACACGATCACTTCATTACTGACTATGCAACCCTAGAGATGTTTCAAAGATGGTATCTTGTCAACCCCGTATACTACAACAGCTTACGAGTAGTCCAATATTCATGTCGAGTGTTTTCAGGCGACTACCCGGTTCATCGTTGTCCCTATATCCCCAATTCCATTCGACATTAAAAAATTTATGCCAGGCCATAGTACGCCTCACCGCAATAGGCAAATTGGATTTGAAATTTGTGGAAAGTTCGACAATGCAAGAAAATGTGGCGACCAGGTCCATTTTATTCATGTCAACAGAAAAACGACCAACAAAGGGGCACATTATCACCCCCAACCACCCTCCATAGATAAGACCAACCTGCACATTATGCAACATACGTAACCACTTGGTCGCTCAATGCCTGAATCTATAATAATTCTGGAAATGGTACCCAATCACTCCAGCAGTTGAAAGGGAACGAAGTACCAAGGAAAGACAGTCTTGTCTGGTTTGTCAAGGCAACCATCAGACTCTATATTGTACTTATATCTCCCAGGTACACCCTTTGTTAGACACCCTACGCTCGTTGGATACTCAATACCCAGATATAATTGGTCTAGAGCTAAGGTAGCCTAACACAAGGAAACCTACCTCGAGACAACGTGCCCCCCATCATTAACAAAAAATTAGGAAGAATAAGACAACCCATCGTTCTAGCAGGGCCCAAAACCAACCAAGGACGACATGTGGGTTGTGTGATAGAAATGACCACAAAGTCAGTCAATGTAAGGAACTTAAGAAAATGAATGAAAGTCTTCACATGGTCACCCCCATCCCACAAATCAATCTCTCCAATCAAGATAAGGTCACACGCTACTATTGCAATATTTTCTCACAATTCCACCCTACGATAGATTGTGAGTACCTCCCAAGGCTACGAGCGGTAAGGGAAGCTTTGAGTCTGAACTCCCCAAAAGAGCTAGACTACCCCAAACCAAAAACTTGGAGATGGAAAAATTGCAAACATTCACCAATTCCCAATCATCTATGAGCGTCCAATTCAAGCACAAAGAGTAGCGGTGGTTCTCATATTATCTACTTGGTAAGCACCTTGAAATCGTGAAACATTTGCACAAGTCACAATCACGAAACAGAGTTGTGCCCCTTAATGGAAACATTTAGGCACCTCTGCACTCAACGCAACTTCCAAATCCAGGAAAGTGTGAGTACCCTTAGTATGCCACGTGATAAAAATAAGCTTGCTCTCATACAAGCCACCACAATGGAAATTCCTCCACCACCCAACATTGACGACACAGAACACCACATACGATTCATTTCATCATGCATGAGAACCATGACTCGTGCTATCTTCTCATCTATAATTGGTGTCGAGACCAATCATCAAGGACTTGCTCTAAAAAATTCTCTGGTGTCACAGATGGATTGTCCCCCCATCCACTATTTTGGATTCACTAATGGAGCCTCGTGATGGTCTCAAAATCTAGCAGCAGCTGCATGGGCCATTTACTATCTTGACTGATCGCCTTCTTCACCAAAATAGTATGCATCAGATCAACCACCAATAATTAGGAAGAATATGATGCAGTCATCGGGATGTTGAGCGATGCCTCCAACCAAGAAATTCACCATCTACATGTCTACCTTGATTCCCAGCTAGTGATTTTGCAGTTAAACTAAGATTTTTAACTATGGAATTCACAACTATTTAGGAAGTATTTTCATGCACGAAGATTAAGTCGTCAGTTTGATCATATTACATTCACACTTATACCAAGAAATAAAAACCAGACAACTGATCGCATAGCTAATTGCATCATATACTGGAATGCACCTCATATAAACCATTATCCATAGAAAATAAAAAAAACATGAAAAAATAGATATCCATCATAGGTACATAAAATCCATCAATAAATACCCATAGACACATCATAAGAGCCGCAAAAAATACACATCTCGCATATATATACCAAAAAATGTGAGTCAAAATATAGAAGGCATGTCCTTGACCATAATGTCAGTCAAAAAATATGTCTACATGTCATCAAAAAATAGGGAAGCATCCTCATATCGGGCGATTTCCCTGAAAATACAAAATCCCTAGGGCTAAGCCCCACCAGGGGGGTCCTCTGGACCCACATCTGCACCTAGTGCCAGTACAGGTGCAACGACCAAAACTGTAAGTGCCACATGACGCAAAGTTAGGCAATGCGCCCTCTCTCGAGCCATCGGTGCCTTGAGCCATGTGTCATCCAAGTCATCAACAAACCCCTGGGTCGTCATAACCCATGTCAACCTCTCTAGCCGACTCCATGAGTCGGATAAATATACTGCATGAGCGTCTACATCCTGGACCCGAGCCTCAGTAGTAGCTAGCTGCTCCTTGAACATCGCCACCCGAGCCTTAGCCATCTCAGCATGAGAAAGAAGGGAAGCATTCCCCCGGCAGCGGCATAACTACTACCTTCCCCTGAAGGGCCATCACCACCTCCCTACCCCCCAAACTAGGCCTGGTCAACCGCACCTAGGCCCCTCCTCGATGGCTGATGCCCCACTAAGCGGGCAAGAGGACACCCCTCCACCCCCACATCTGTAAGACAAACAAGGATAGTATCATTGTCACCATAACAGACATATAAATTCACACATCATAAAATCCTAAAAAAATGTAGAAAAACATCAAAGGTCATACCTATTGGATCCCATACATAGCCGGCAGGAAGACCCATATCCGGGTCCCCCCATAAATCCATCGACAAGTATGGATAGTCTAGGAACATTTGAGGGTTCGCCTAGAACCATGCCTCAAAAGTTGCATCCCAATAATGACCAACCTCCCCATCTCCACCAGTAGGCATCACGGGCTCCCACCACCGCATCCGTGGATCCCTATGAGGACCAATGGGAATTGTCACAAAAGGTCGTAGCATCACTACTCTCTCAAACATGATACTGCATAAGATTCTTGCATAAGTAAGAACCCTGGAAGATCCTCCCCGAACCTTCCTAACTGTGATACCATGCCATCGTACACATGGCATGCCTAGTCATAGAAATGACCGAACTGGAGCTGGCACAAGACACCAACATGAGGTTCATATGCCCTATTGGGTGACGAAGACTTCTTCAGGTGAACTATCATCACCAGGGTGCCCCTCTCAGCCAAATTTGTCACTGAGTCAAGGTGGACACATCCCTATGTAAGCGGCTCGCCGCCACAATGCTGCTCAGTCCAATGCCAGATACTAAGTGTGGGAGCACATCCCTTTGAGGAAAAATCCAGTCACAAAGTAAACATCTGTCTCTGGATGGAGGACGACGTCTCTATGCCGCAACACTATCACTCATCGTCTCCTGTTCCAATAGCGGACCAGGAAACAAAGCAGACTATCCTGTGATCTCAGGAGGCTGTTCTCCAAAAATTTCAACAAACCCCACTACACCAAGAGCCTCCGAGCATTGGCATCTTGCACCACAACTATGTGAATATCAACCCAATCACGCTCACGCTATAACATCCTGTTACCATAGAAAAAACCAAAAATAAGTGGCTAAAATGAGGAAACCAAAAAAATTTAAAACTTTTTCCCATCATCTTGCATGTTTTCTACACAAGCATGATGACCACGCATCTGTATCAAATACAGATGCACGCTTCATCGTGAAAAATATATTCAAGTGTGATAACCTCGCAGGAAAAATTCCTTCTCCATGAGGTCTGTGTAACTCAACCTCGATCGTCCGTGCGGTCGATGAAAAAAATAGGTAAGTAATCCATACAAATCACATTTGTACGGAGCACCCTAGGCAAAAAATGTCAAAATTGAAAAGCAGGATGTTAAGGGCCCTACCTGACACTAACGGCGCGAATCCAATGTACTCAGGCTGATTGCAATGACAAGAAAGGCTCTGTAGCAAGGGCTCAGCTCTCACCTCAGACTCTCAAATGACACAAATGAATTGAAATGAGTCATATTAGCCTATATATCGCCCTTTTCTCATTATTCGATAGCCCATAACTAGAGCTCAAAACGCCCAATTGCAACACTGCAAGAAACACAGTGATCAACATCACATCATTAAATATAGGCTTCACAAATCCATAACTCAGAAAAAGTAAATTTTTCAGTTACGACAGGTATGCCTTCTCTTATCACTTTCCATTCAACATTATTTTCAATATTTTTGAATATAAAACATGCTTTTACTTGGGGTATTGGTTGTAGGTATTACAAGCATGCCAAACCACTTATTGCCCCAACCACTAAAGGTACAATAGCAAGTATCATTCTATCCCTAGCATGATAGGCTCCCCAAAGAAGATTTTCATATCTTGACATCATTTATCCATAGAAATCAACCATAGGTTCCATTCACTCGACCATGTTTATCATCACCCCACCTCACATGTGACAAAAATTCTCACAGGTCAGTAGAGCCTCACCCTCCATGGAATCCATCGCTCAAGTAGACCATACACCAAATATATGGAGCCATGGCCATAACAACCAAGTTTGGGAAGCACTTCATGTCCATTCATCCATCATACATCAAGTCAAGTTTTACCCATGTCATGATAAAACCCCTTTCCCGGACTACCATTCTCATGAGAAAATCGAATACGCACCACTGCCTCTCGCACTTGGCCTACCACACCCCCAACGTCATAGCCCATCTGTGAAACTTTTCATCCGCTTCATCACCCTCGCACTGAGATCAACCAATGGGTCCCCCACCCTCAGAAAAAACCTTCCTCACACCATAGTGACATATTATTTTCATGTTTATTGGGGCACCCGTCTCTGTGCTTGTACATCCATACCCATTATATATTATTTTGGAAAGTTTACACAGATTTTTTAGGAGATAAATCCCACCCATCCACCCACATTTCTTACCTGGCAGCAGTTAATCACCCTTGGTCGGAGCTTCGCATTCCTTACCAAACCCCACCATGACACTCATAACAACCACACACCCACCATGGATGTCATACTAACTCTAGGGATTTATTCACCAAGAATTGTTATGACTGCCGCCACTTGCATTTACAAGCTCCGACCTCAGGCTGCTAAAGTACCATCATCAGTCACAGCCAGTTCTCATCATCATGCCTAAGTTAACCTATCACACCCCTCCCCGCTACATTAGAGATCCTGGTCTTTTTCATCACTGCTCCTCTTGGTCAGTTGGTGCTTCCTTCTTGTCGAATTCAACAACAATTTTCCAAGAAAGAGGCAGTACCTTGGATGGCTCCTCACCTCAATAGGGGCATCCTCGGATGGCAGTATGGGAATCATCATTTCCCATTGATGTCATTGATCCTCTTGACATTCGACTTCAACATAAAATTTCATGTCCAGGATGGCATCGTACTTCATAATCGTTGCACTCTGTGAGAATTCGTCAAAGATCCGTGACTTGATAATCATCTCTTTCAACAATGCTTACATGGGAAGGTCCATAACTGTCACAGACCCATGCATACAATGAGAAATTGTTCTAAACAAAAATGCCATACCAAGATTATGTGTCTGGGCACTACACTCAACCTTATTTCAAAGAAAAAATGCCCCTGAGGGCATTAGCAACCATCGTCATTAACCAACAGTAGGTCACTACCACAAAAGTCACACAGACAAAACCTCTATCTTTCAGATAGTATTAACTAGTCAAAAAATAATGAGCATGGGACATCCCTGACTTGTAGAAATATTTTATTTATTTTATCTCTTACAGGTTTCCAACGAAGCACAATATCTCTTTTACTCATGCCAAGGGGTCTCCAACCTTAGTTTTCAATCAAGTTACTCTCTCTCTCAAAAGGATTACACACAAAAAGAAACTTTAATGTATTTTGGCTATATATTTCTTCCTAGATCTCATATATTAGGGGGGAACTATTAACACTAAAAAATCATTCAAGCAAAAGACATTAGAAAATGTCAAGCAGAAGGTACAAATAAAGATATACAGGGAAGAAATACATTACAGGAGCTGAAAATTTTAATTTTTCCAAAGTTCAGCAAGCAAATTTATTAAACTGTGCACAGGAAGCACTGACCCATGGCGATCTTTGCGGATTTTTCTTCAATAGTCGCAAGGAACATCACAAATATCCCTTGAATAGCGACACAGACCTGAGGATGCAGAAAGTCACCATTTGGGACCACTTTGCACACTTGGAGAAACAGATTCTCACTCAAGCTAGCGAGGTATAGCCACCTTGGAGCCACCTTGAGGATTTAATGCAGCACGAAAAGGAATCATACCCCCATTCTTGTGTCAACATCCATATTGTACCAATAGAGGGAGGGAAATTTTGAAATTTGTCTATAAAAGCCAGCCATGGGAAAAGAAACACGAGAATACATTGTTATGCTAGCCAAATTTCTTAGAAGAAAACCAACTTGTGATGTCCATCAACAAGAGGATTGGAAGGATTCATTTGTTGGCCATCCAACACCTCAATCCAAGAGAGAATAGTTCACCACGTGTCTGTCGATCTACCATACTTTGAGAGGGAAGAGAGGCTTGCTGAAAGCTTGAGGGGAAGACACCCCCTTGTCTTCGATATTGGAGCTCCATAGCTCTAAGGATCCACTACAAGAGATTTAGCATTCTATATTCTACTACTACCAGCACCTAATAAAGTGAGAGGGCTCTCCATTGTTGAGTTATTAGTGTGTTTTATCGATTGAGCGTGTTTATTGAACTTGTTCCACTAACGTTTGACAAACCAATTTGACCTGTGATTTTCTTGTAGGAAAGAAGCCTCCCTACTAAGAAAAATGTATTTCGTCTGCCCTTGCGCCAAATACATTACTACAGGAATGACGACTCCACTAGATTCTTTCTTTTGAGCTAATGTTTGTTGGTGCAGGTCCTGTCTCCTGCTCAGAATTGCTGCAAAATCACTCCTTCTTCCTCTCAGCACTTTTCAGTCACCCTCAGTGAGAAATTTTTCTCAGAGAAGGTGGATTTTTTTAGTCTCTGCAGTCCGCGCACATATAATTTAGATAGACACGTGGTCTTTGTGCCTGTGTGAAGATAAGCTGCGTGGTAGGCAATGAGCTCAATTTTCACTTGTTTTTCTCCATTTTTGCAGTTGTAAGGTTTTGGAAACCCATAAGAAATTTTTCATCACTGTGATATGGTATTTCATGACTGGTTTGGACACTTTTTGCTAGAGTTTAGCCTAGCAAATATCTTGTTTTAATTTTAGTTTTTTATCATTGCAAATCACACATAGTTTAAGTAGGGGAAAGTAAGTGGCCTTCAATCCACATATGCTATCTGAAAAAACAATTTGCTGGTAAAATTTACTGAACACATAGAGTAAATAGTGAAAAATTAAGTGGCCGATACATCCACACATCTTTTTTTATGAAAAAAACTCCAAAAATAGAAGAAAAGAGATATCAACGCCTTAGAAATCAACCACTTCGAGGGGGAAACCTCCTTTACATTACATAAATGAACAGTTCTTGGATGATACAAATCAAAAAAACTCCTTTCTATAAATAGGATTCCACGTGGCCAGGCAGGGCCATTGCTGGCTAGGATTGTGCAATGCGCAGTTGGAGGAGGCCCGTGATTGCACATTGCCTAGTTTCAACTAGCAAGGGTGAGGCTTACTTCTTATGATTAGAGAATGCACATTAGAGAATGCCAGCAAGCCCTAAGGATGGTGTCATTTAGCTCAGGCGGGAGGAAAACTTTGAATATGGGAATGAGGAAGTAACATGTGTAGATCGGTCTTGGAACCACTTAAATCACTCATTAAAATTGACGAGATAAGATAATAAAAAATAAAGAACATGCATGCATAAATAGACCCAACAACAATAAATGTTGGTATTTGAAAATACAAGAAAGTGATGCGACACTTGTAAAAATAACTCAAAATAATTAAAAAACACTTGTACAAGCTAATAATAATAGAAACACCAATAATTACAAGAATAAATGGGAAAAGTGACACTTGCAAACACAAAAAGGACAAAAGTGTTAGAAAAATCAACAAAAAGTGACACCTAAGAAGCTTACCTAGAAGGTGTTGCAAATCGAATCTGAAGCTCCTTGAACTCATGAGAATGGATAAATATCCAATGTTGGATGTGAAAATGAGCTCTAAAAGCCTCTATTGTAGAGATTTACTCTTACAGGATTAGGGTTAGGGTTTTTGACGCACATGCCTAAAATCAAGGTGTTAGGTCCCTGTAATTTGTCAGATTGGCAAGACCAAATAGACAAGGGTAACATCAAACCAACTTTAGAGTCCTAGTACCTAGCCTTCTTGGAATCAGAGAGGGCTCTCTCTATATTTGTATAAAAGATGTAACTTGTTTGATTTAGGATGTTGATTTTAGGCTAGTTAAATTGATAGGGTTGTTTGTTTTGTTTTGTTTGGTTGGGTTGTTTGTCAAGAAGATTAGACAGAGTAAGAGAGATTCAAACCATTGGGCTATGGGGTCTGTGAAAGGCTTGAAAAGTAAAATAATGAATCAAGGGTGTTTCATAGGGCAAGTTGACAAATCCAAATGGATCTTAATAGCTTCTGTGGGAGTGAAATGAACATTAAATTTGTGAATTTAGTAGGTTTAAAGGGAAAATAAGAATCCATTAACATATAATATGACAAGAAGAGTATTTAAGAGCACTAGGTGAAGGTTTGCCCTCTCTAGCCAAGATTTTCTATAATATCTGATTTCCATGGCAAGCAGCTCACTTAGAGTGAGTTACTCTTCCAATTCTGTCTCTTTCTCTCTTTCCCGAGCTAAAGCCTTCTTCAACCTATTTGTCCTTGGCCTCTTCCTAGGAAGTTGTTCTTCCTCATCTTCACTGCCATAAAAGTGCCCAAGGTCTCATCTAGCATAGCCTTGGCATTTTCGG